>PITA01022263.1:0-30721 GCA_004023965.1 Spilogale gracilis | reverse complement strand
AAAAAAAAATCCATCCTAAAACAGCAGAATACACATTCTTTTCACGTGCACATGGAACATTCTTCCATAAAACCAGCCTCAACAAATTCAAGAAGATCTAAATCATATCATGTATGTTTTCCGACCACAATGTTATGAAACTAGAAGACAAGCACCAGGAAAAAAATCTGGAAAGATCAAAAATACATTGAGGTTTAAATAATATGCTATTAAACAATCAGCGGGTGAATCAGGAAATCAAAGAAGAAATTTTTTAAAAGTACATGGAAACAAATTAAAATGAAAAACACAATAGTCCAAAACCCTTGGGAATGCAGCAAAAGCCCTTCTAAGAGGGAAATATAACAATACAGGGCCATCTCAAGAGGTAGAAAAATCTCAAATAAACAACCTGACCTTACACTAAAGAAGTAGAAAAAGAACAACAAACAAAACCTAAAACCAGCAGAAGAAAGGAAATAATATAGATTAGGGCAGAAATAGGGGCGCCTGGGTGGCTCAATCATTTAAGTATCTGACTCTTGATTTGGGCTCAGGTCATTATCTCAGGATCATGAGACTAAGCCCCACATCAGGCTCTATGCTGAACGTGGAGCCTGCTTAAGATACTCTCTCTCCCTCTCCCCCATCCCCCTTCCCCACAAAATACAAAAGAAAACAAACAAAAAGTGTAACACATCAATGAAGTTAGGAGCTGATTCTGTGAAAAAGCCATCAGTATAAAATGATAAACTTCTAGCCAGATGTATTAAGAAAAAAAAAAAGAAAAGAAAAAAGGAGAAAAGGCTCAAAAAAAAATAAAATCACAAATGAAAGAAGAAAACTAATGACTAACACCACAGAAATATAAGTAATTGTAAGAGAATATTATGAAAAACTAAATGCCAAAAAAGTAGATAACCTAGAAGAAATGGATAAATTCCTCAAAACATATGAACTACCAAAACTGAAACAGGAGAAAATAAAAAAAAAAAAATTTGAATAGACTGATAACCAGCATGAAATTGCATCAGAAATAAAAAAATCCCCTATGAACAAAACTCCAAGACTAGAGTGAATTCTACCAAACATTTAAAGAAGAGGTGATATCTAGTCCTCTCAAATATATTCCAAAAAATAGAAAAGGAAGGAAAACTTCCAAATTTATTCTATGAGGCCCAGATTATCCTGATACCAAAACAGGATAAAGACACCACTAAAAAAAAAAAAAAAAGAAAAAGAAAAGAAAGAAAGAAATACATGCCAATATCCCTGTTGAACACAGACACAAAAATCCTCAAGAAAACACTAGCAAACTGAATTCAACAACACATTTTTAAAAATCATTCACCATAATCAACTAGGATTTACTCCTGGGTTGCAAGAGTGGTTCAATATTTGCAAATCAATATACATGATACATTTCATCAATAAGAGAAAGGATAAGAACCATAAGAACATCTCAATAGAGAAAAAAAGGATTTAACAAAGTTGAATATCCATTCATGATAAAAACCCTCAACAAAGTAGGTTTAAAAGGAACATACTTCACAGGCCATACATGAAAAATCCACAGCTAACATCAAACTCAATGAGGAAAAACTGAGAGCTTTTACCCTAAGATCAAGAACAAGACAAGGATGTCTACTCTCGCCACTTTTATTCAACATAGTGATGGAGTCCAAGCCACAGCAATCAGACAACAAAAAGAAATAAAAGGCATCCATATCAGTAAGGAAGAAATAAAACTTACACTATTTGCAGATGACATGATATTACATATAGAAACCTGAAAGACTCCACCAAAAACTTCTAGAACTAATATATTAATTCAGTGAAGTCACAAGATACAAAATCAATATACAGAAATCTGTTGCATACACCAATAATGAACAGCAGAAAGGGGAATTAAGAAAACAATCCCATTTACAATTGCACCAAAAATAGTAAGATACCTAGGAATAAACTTAATCAAAGAAGTGGAAGACCTGTTCTCTGAAAACTATAAAACACTGATGAAAGAAACTGAAGATGACACAGAAATGGAAAGACATTCCATGCTCACGGATTAGAAGAACAAATATTATTAAAATGTCTATACTACCCAAAGCCACATTTAATGCAACCTCTATCAAAATACCAATAGAATTTTTCACAGAACTAGAACAATTCTGTAATTCACATGGAATAACAAAAGATCCTGATCTTAAAAAAGAAAAGTAAAGCTGGAAAAATCACAGTTCTAGACTTCAAGTTACATTATGAAGCTATAGTAACCAACACAGCAGGGGTCCCAGGGTGGCTCAGTGAGTTAAGCACCTGCCTTCAGCTCAGGGTCCTGAGACGAGCCCCATGTGGGGCTCCACGTTCAGCAAGAAGTCTGCTTCTCCCTCTCACTCTTCTCTGTGTTATCTCTCTCTCAAATAAATAAGTAAAACCTTCAAAACAAACAAACAAAAAGTATGACACTGACACAAAAATAAACACATAAATCAATGTAATAGAATAGAAAACAGAATAAATTCATAACTGTATGGTCAATTAATGTTCAACAAAGCAGGAAAAAATATCCAGCGGGAAAAGGTTAGTCTCTTCAACAAATGGTATTGGGAAAACTGGACAGCAACATGTAAAAGAAAGAAACTGGGCCACTCCTTTAAACTACACACAAAAACAGATCCAAAACGGGTGAAAGACCCAAATGTGAAAAAGTAAACCATCAAAATCCTAGAAGAGAATACAGGCAGTAACCTCTTTGACATCAGCCATAGCAACTTTTTCTAGATATGTCTTCTGATGCAAAGGAAACAAAAGCAAAAATAAACTACTGGGACTACCCCAAAATAAAAAGCTTCTGCACAGCAAAGGAAAAAAATCAACAAAACTAAAAGGCAGCTTACAGAAGGAGAGAAGATATTTGCAAATGACATATCCAATAAAGGATTGATAACCAAAATATATAAAGAACTCAAAAAACTCAACACTCAAAAGACATAATCCAATTAAAAAATGAACAGAGAACATGAACATTTCTCCAAAGAGGATATATAGATCAACAGACACAGGAAAGGATGTTCATCATCACTTAACTGTCAGGGAAATGCAGGTCAAAACTACAAGGAGATATTATCTCACAGCTTTCAGAATGGCTAAAATAAACAACACACACACACACGCAAAACAGGTGCTGGTGAGGATATAGAGAAAAAGAAACACTAATACACTATATGTAGGAATGCAAACTGGTGCAGGTGCTGTGGAAAACAGTATGAGTGTTCCTCAAGAAGTTAAAAATAGAACTGTCCTATGATGCAGTAATTGTACTACTGAGAATTTACCCAAAGAATACAAAAACACTAATTCAAACACTATAGCAGCATTATTTACAAGAGTCAAGACATAGAAGCAGCCCAAGTATCCATCAATTGATGAATGGATAAAGAAGAGGTGTTATATCTATAATGGAAAATTATTTGGCCATAAAAAATAATGAAATATTTTCATTTTCAGTGACATGGGTAGAACTACAAAGTATTATGCTAAGTGAAATAAGTCAGTCAAAAAAAATATAATTTCACTCATGTGGAATTTAAGAAATAAAAAAATGAGCAAAGGGAAAAAAGAGAGAGAGGGGGACAAACCAAGAAACAGATTCTTGGGGTGCCTGGGTAACTCAGTTGATTAAGTGACTGCCTTCAGCTCAGGTCATGATCCTGGAGGTTCCAGGATCAAGTCCCGCATCTAGCTATAGAGAACATACCGAGGGTTACCAGAAGGAGGAGTCGGGGTGGGGAGAATAGGTGATGAGGATTAAGGAGTGCACTTGTCCATGATGAGCACCAGGTGATAAATGGAATTGTTGAATCACTATATACTACACCTGACACTAGTATTACACTGTATGTTAACTGTACTAGAATTAAAATAAAAACCTTAAAAAAAATCAGTGACAACTAAACTTTGGTAGTTAAAGCAGTCTAAGATTTCTGTATGAGACGGGAAGAAGGTAAAGATACCTTAAGCTAAATGTGTATACTAAAATCTATGGATTAACCACTTATAAAAGTAAAAAACAAGAATAAAAATGGCAAACTAGCATAAGGAAAACTAGTACAATGCCAAACTAGTACTAGGAAAAATGGATCAAAAAGGAAAACATGTCAATTGATTTCCAAAAAAGACAACAAAGGGGTGCATAAAAGGGAAAAATGGAAAGAATAAAATGCACAAAATAAAAGGGGTAGAATTGCATCTAATACATTTTTTAAAATACAACAGTATGGCATTTACAAAGAAGAAATAATAGTGGCCTGGAAATATTTGAAAAATTCTCAGCCTTATTTGTCATTAGGAAAAAGCAAATTAAAAATCACAAAGGAATAGTTCCTGCCCGCCAAACTGGCAAAGGTTAAAATTTTGACAAATTAAATGTTGTCAGTGTATGAAGCAATGGAGACTCTCACAAGCTGCTGCTGAGAGCAGAACAGTGTTTGCTGGCGTCTGGTAGAACTAAACATATGCCCACTGGCCAGCACAGCCATTCAATGAGAGACGATCAATTAAGCACATAGTCTATAATCAGTTATTGAAGGACGTCTGGATGGCTCAGTGGTTAAGCCTCTGCCTTCGGCTTGGGTCATGATCCTGGAGTCTCCAGATCAAGCCCTGCATGGGGCTGCCTGCTCAGTGGGAAGCCTGCTTCTCCCTCTCTCACTCCCGCTCCTTGTGTTCCCTCTCTGGCTGTGTTTCTCTCTGTCAAATAAATAAATAAAATCTTTAAAAAAAAAAATCAGTTATTGAGCTTCCACTACTGAAGCCCTGCCCACCTGCCTCAAGTGCTGAAAGAATCAATATTCCAGCATCTATATAACCCATTCTTTATGCAGCAAGATACAGGTTCATATTGATGCTGGGAATTCTTGCCTTAGAGAAACTCTTGCCCATATATTTCAGAAGACATGGGAAAGAATGTAGCAGAATTGTTCATAATAGGAAATAATTACAAGGGGGTGGCAAATATCTCTCAGCAACAGAAAGAATATCAAATTGTAGTGTAACAGTTCATTGGGATGCTGTGCATCAATGAAAACGAATGAAACATGGGGGTATACATTGACTTTTACAAAGATTGATGCATCTCAAAAATACAGTGCTGAGCAGAGAGACAAGATATTCCACATAGGGTGAAAAACAAGCAAAAGTAAACAGAAAGCTAATTAGAGATATGTGTAGATGTACTAAAATTCTAGACAAATGAGGGAATGATGAGCATAAAGTTGAGAAGATTGGTTTCCTCAGGATATGAAGACAAAGAAAAGATACATAGTTCTATTAAGTTCTGAAAGTGCTTGCTTTAGTGTTATACTTTAAGATACATAGATATATATGGGAAAGTATAATGTGCTATTGTGTATAACTGACATATAAAACAATACACAAGTTTAAAATAATATGGTAGAGAAATTCCTTGAGTTTATGATGAGTATCTCCCCTTGAGAAAGAGAAGAATTAAGAGACCTTGGGAACCCATAGTTTTTTCATACCACTTCCTAGGACATGATATAGTTCTGACTATCTCCTGTGGTTTGGGTGCATTCTTGGAAACTAAAATTTAAGAATGCTGGAAAACACAATAGCTGCTGCCAGGAATGAGCTGTTTTGAGCCTTAAACTGTATGAATCTGTAAATAAACATGACTGATTTTTTTTTTTTTTTTTTTTGGTAAGCGAGAATTAAAAGGACAAATAGAGGAAATGAGTTTCCATTTTACCATCTGGGGGGATTCTAATATGCTTGTGTTCAGACTGATGTTGAAGTTGATGCTGAAATAGATAGAAGGTACTTAGTTGATTTTGAATATGTTTCCTCCTTAGGATTTAAACTAACCTCCATCTAGTTAATTTATTACTAAATCAGTTACAAACTGAACAATGTTTTAATTTTTTTTAAGATTTTATTTATTTGACAGAGAGAAATACAGCCAGAGAAGGAACACAAGCAGGGGGAGTGAGAGAGGGAGAAGCAGGCTTCCCGTGGAGCAGGCAGCCCGAAGTGGGACTCGATCCTGGGTCTCCAGGATTATGACCTGAGCTGAAAGCAGTCGCTTAACCAACTGAGCCACCCAGGTGGCCGTATTTTAAATTTTTTAATTCAATCCTTTTCATTTGTATATTTGTTTGGGATATATTGGAATGTGAAACCACTGGAAATGTGAGTTTGATCATCATAAGATTTATGTACTCTGGTACATCTGGAACTGTATCATAGAACTAACAAATTCTTGTAACCAATAATTAGAACCTATTATGTGCCTTATGTACATTTTCTTCAATCTTCACCAATACTGCAAAATAGATATTTTCATTCCTTTTTGAGAATTTTAATTCCCTTAAGTTGAGAATTTAGTATCTTCACCTTGACTATAAAAGTAGGAAATGGCTTGGATTAAGACTCAATATACTATTCTCTTTAAAAGATGAAAGTGGTGACACAGCAGATTTTTAATCACTGCAGTCAGAATATACTGAATAAAGACAGTACTGGAGTTTGTTAGGTTTTTAATTGATTGACACTCAACAATTTTGTTTTCCACTTTTATTTCTTTTAGAAAAGATCCCCTGATTTTGTAGGGAGTCAACAGCACTTATTCCTAATGGGATTTATCTTTTTTAAGATTTTATTTACTTATTTTAGAGACAGTAAGAACTAGAGAAAGAGAGATAGTGCATACAGAAAGAGAGGGAGAAAGAGAAGCAGACTCCCCTCAGAGCAGGGAGCCTGATGCAGGGCTCGATCCCAAGACCTGGAGAACATGACCCAAGCTGAAAGCAGATGTTTAACCAGCTGAGGAACCCAGGCACCCCCATGGTGGGATTTAGAACTGCCCATCAAATGCATTGAGGCCAAAGGGCCCAGACCTATAACTACAATTTGACTACCATGCCTTACTTGGAGGACTTTCATAGAATATCATATAAAGCAGCTCTTCTCAAATTTTAATGTGCTCATAAATCACAATTCTGATTCCTAGAGACTCGGGATACACTTGGACAGACATATCAGCTTATTAAACTGCCCAGATTAATCCATTTGGGTGAAAGCTCTAATTATCAAAATATCTAGCATATTTTCCCAAACCAATTTTGACATTCAGTAGTGTTCTATTTCATTATTTGAGAATGTGCTTCTAATAGCTCTGATTGGTTACAATTTCACTCCTCAACTTTCACAAGAAAACACACCCCTGTCCCACCATATGACTTTAAATTTAACACAGCATAACTCCACTTTAAAGAAAAAGAAATACTCTTTATGCACTGTCACTACTTACCAAAGCTCACTTAGAAGGCAGAATATCATAGACAATGATCTAAAGCAGTGTTTCTAAAACTTTAATATGCTTATAAATCGCTATGGATTCTGATTCAACAGACCTGGAGTGGGATCCTGAGATTCCACGTTTGTGACAAGCTCCTGGATAACAATGCTATTGAGCCATGGAGTGGGAAGGACCTAAGGGATATTCCTCTATTCCTCCAGATATCCTAAAATCTACCTCTGATTTAACCTAGCCCTGCAAAGAACTGGATACCCTGTTACCTAGTAACCTAGCTTACCTGGAGGGTCTACTAATGAGTGTTGGAGAAGGTTAGAAAAAAAGGGAAACCAACAAGAGAATTGCCTGACAAAACGAGAATGATTCCAGAAAAGAGGAAGGAGGGGAAAGTCCATTTCAGAACAAAAAATCAACAATTGTACAACTCCTTTTGGTCAACATGGAAAATATAATAATAATAATTACAGTAATATTGATGCAGCATCTTTAAATCTTTTTTTTTCTTCTTCTCTCTCTCTAATAGTATCATGGCTATGTTTTTCACTGCCTTGGGAACTTTTTGTGTTCCTTTTAGAGAAAACTTCAAACAACCTGTTATTCATTTATTTTGCAAATATTTTCTGAACATCTGCCTATGATGGGTACTACTCCAGGCACTGAGGCTGCATTGGTGATCTTAAAATTCCTCAGCCTTGTGGAGCCTACATTTTAGAGAGGAAGGCCATGAGTAATCCAGTAAAGAGAAACACAATATACTGTCAGGTCAGAGTACCTTGTAAGTTGAAAATAAAGTAGTGATGCTCTTTTAGGTGTGAGTCAGAAAAGGACTCCTACAGGAGGTTGCATCTATCTAGCAAGATATAATCACATCTGCCTAATTCTGCCATTAGGAATCATAAAAACATGGGCATTCCAAAATTAATTCCAGGATATCTTGCACCAAGAGTCAAGAACAATGAATATATAATCATGATATTTTCCTTAACAATATATGTGGGTGTTTTCATATAAGTGTGTGTATATGTCTGCCCTTGTTTCTTTACCTTCCCTATCTACCTTCTACTACAACTACAGGACTATGATTCCTTATCTGAGACTCAGAAATCCAAAAAGCTTTAAAAACCAACAAATTTTTCAGAACTCATATGGAGGAAAACAACTCACCTGACCTTTGGTGGCAAAACCTGACCTGAACCAACTTAAAAACGCCTAGATAGTGGCCTCTCTCTCTCACTTAATGAGAATATTCATATGCTTTACTGCAAAATACTAGTATGTTTTCCTTACAGATTTCACTGCAGAGCCACTTATCTTGCCTTTCTAAAGTTTGAAATTTTCTGAATTGCTAAGTATATCTGTCCCCAGGAGTTTTGAATAGAGGATTGTAGATCTGTGCAATTATTACAAGGTCCAACTATTAACTACTGTTTCTCCATGTGCTACAAAACTTTACCTTTGAGTAGCCCTATATTGGTTATTCAAAATCATTCCATCCCATTAGCTGAAGCCTAAACAGAAAACTTTGTGCCTAATCCACCTGTTGTTTAATAAATACACTTGACTTTTAAATCTTTTTTTCACCAACCATTTGAAAAAGTAAATTACAGCAAATCTGACTCAGTGCAATACTAGTCATGGCAATATCCAAGCCTGGATACCAGCACATTGTATGTCTACTCATACTTTCTATGTCTACTTACTATTACTACTAAAGCTTTCATTCATATTCAACATCCATGTCTGGTGCATTTTGTTTGATGAAAACAAGCTAATTAGTGTTGAACCTTCCCTAGTTCATAAATTTATTCCTAAGAACATTAAAAGGAAGTCAAGTGAGACATGTTCAGTAACAGATGTTTGCCTTTTTTGGCTGCCTTTTACAGTTTGTTCTCTTTCATTACTTTTTAAGAAATTTAGTTAATGTTCCTTGTACAAGAGAACAAGCGTACCTAGCTTCCCAGCAGATGGGGGGTGCAGGGGGATTCCCCAGGGCAGGCACAGTCTGTTCATTCCCATAACCTAATATCTGCCTAAATGCTCTCTGCATTCAACTTTCTTTCTTTTATCCAGGTATTGTTAACAATCACAGTCCAGCTTAAAAAACAATGCATATGTTGACTTGAAAATTGTAGAACTGGAACTACTGTGAGCACTATTACCAACACCCATGGTCTCTTACCAACATACATGGATCTATCTCTCAAATACCTTTCCCCATGGGGATATCTCAGAATAAAGAATGAATACAATTGAGAATTTGGTTGAATCTTTTGGCTTCAACAGTAAAGAAAGATGTGAAATGTCTTCCAAAAGTAAAAATCCAATGGTCTTCTATAATAAATGAGAACCATAGATTAAGGTAAATTGATCCAAAAATACAAATTTAAAATTGTCCCATTTACTTATCCAACCCTCCACTTTTGAATATTATTTAGTGTGGGTTGGACTGTGATGTGGTTTAAGCAGTAGTACACTGGAAATCTACCTAACATAGAAATCAAAATCTTGCTCCCACCCAGAGTGTTTTTTTTTAAACTTTGCAAAAATAGTTAAATTTAAGTCTTGACCAATTTATTGTGACTATTCCTTTTGACCTATTCATTGCTAAAGGAATTTTGCATGGAGCACTTCCTTTATTTTCCCCAATAAGTATTATATGTAGGACAACAGTAGGAATTTTTATCTAGAAGGAAAGATTATTTATCTAGAAGGAAAGATTCAATAAAATAAAATAAATGATGGCTATAAAAATATACTTCAAGCCAAGATGATAGCGCTAAAAAGCACCATAACTATCAAAACATGGGCTTTTAACTGCAACTATATTAATTTTTAAGAGATAAGTTTATATATATATAAATACAGAGAATTTACATATATAAAATACATATATATACAGAAATGTAAATATCCACTTCATTCAAAGTATTCAAACTAAATATCCACTTCATTCTATCATAAAGATTAAAAACTTTAGAAATTAATGATTGCCAGGGGTCAAAAAGAGGAAGAATTGGGAGACTGTTAATGGGTATGGAGTTTATTTTGGGGACTGATAAAAATGTTCTGAAATAGGTAGTGGTGATGGTTGCACAATTTTGTGAATATACTGAAAACCACTAAAATTGTATACACTGAAATACTGAATCCTATGAGTTATATCTCAATAAAGCTTTATTTAAAAAAAGATTAAACACTTTAATATTTCATAGGAAAAGAAATATGTATCTCAAAATTAAAATACAAAGGTTGAAGATAGTGTGCATTAGGCATTACTACTCCTTATAGTTAGACCAAAACAAATAAAAAAGTATACAGATAAGAGTAAATTCCTGGAATGTTATTCAAAATGTTAAAAAATTATAGTCACTTAGCTGTTAACTCAGTGCCTAATTTAATCCCAAGCCTCCTGGAGGATTTTCAAAAAGTAACTTTATTTCTACTCAAAATGACAAAAAAGAATTAGGAAGTCATTTGAATGAATAGAAAATATAAATTTAGTAATTTTGATGATCTATGCTAATTCTTTCAAATACCAGAAAATTAAATCAGATGACCTTTTTTTTAATCAAATGCAGCCCAGCAGGGAGAAAACCATAAGTATGAAAATAATTAAAATACTTCCCCAGTGTTTTGCAGAAGGAAAGGAGAAGCTCAGAGAGAAGAAATTGGGATGGGGGAAAAAGAAATGTGTAAATATGCTTTATATATTAAAACTTAACTATTTTTTACTATGTAACAAAATCCTTCAAGTGAATGTCCACACAATCTTCTAATAGTACAATTTGGTAAAGAATTACAAAAAGAGGTGTGCCTGAGTGGTTCAGTCAGTTAAGCATCTGCCTTACGCTCAGATCATGAGCTGAGGGTCCTGGGATCAAGTCCCGTATTGGGCTCCCCGCTCCCTTGCAGGAAGCATGCTTCTCCTTCTCCCTCTGCCTGCTGCTCCCCTGGCTTGAGTGCTCTCTCACTCTCTCTCTGTCACATAAAATAAATAAAATATTTTTTTTAATTTTTTTAATTTTTATTAATTTTTATTTTTTCCATAACCCAGCCCCCCATTCCTTCCCACCACCACACAGTAACCCTTAGTCTGTTTCCTGAGATTGAGTCTTTTATGGTTTGTCTCCCATAAATAAAATCTTTAAAAAAAAAGAATTACAAAAAGATGTATAAATTTCCAAGTTAAAAGAGCACTATCGGGGTGCCTGTGTGTCTCAGTTGGTTAAGTGACTGCCTTCAGCTTGGGTCATGATCCTGGAGACCCTGAATCGAGCCCCACAACAGACTCCCTGCTCGGTGGGAAGCCTGCTTCTCCCTCTCTCACTCCCCCTGCTTGTGTTCCCTCTCTGGCTGTGTTTCTCTCTGTCACATAAATTAAATCTTAAAAAAAAAAAAACAAAAAAACAACCACTATCTCCTCAGATTCTTTACTAAAATGATTTGAGAAAATTAATTAGAAAGTTTATGTTAAAATGTAGTCAATTCATTCTATGGTCATAATTAAGTTTACATAGATTAAAAGCAATACCACCTCAAAAATTTGGCAGCAAGTAGGAGGATCCTAGGCTCATCTCATCCCATGGACACAACTCAATAACTATCAAATCATCCTAAATACCCCCGAAATCAGCCTGAAGTTTTGACAGAACAAACCACACAACTAAAGGGAAAGAGGAGGCCACACTGAAGAAGGTAGAAAAAGCACAGATGTGGTTTAAGAGAGAAAGAGATCATGGCTACTGCCAAGGGGAGGGAGCCACGGTCATCAAGAATGGTGATAGAGAAAGCAGCACACAGGGGAACACACGAGGAGACTGTTTCCCCAATAGCTTTGGATTCAGGAGAGGCCCTGAATTTTATGAGTTCTTGCAACCAGTGGGGCTTAAAGCTTAGAATTTTAAGTTTGGCTGGGATAGAGTCAAGAGGTCACTGTACTGCTCCTGGAGAGAATACAGGCAAACAACCTGGGGGCAGATAACATGGAAACATATTTGAAAAAAAATCAGGGGCACATGGGATAGTTATTTGCTATTCTAGGAGCACTTCCCTGAGAGGCAGCATTCAAGGAGATTCCTCTCTGGGAACAAAAGAGCAGGTCAGTGCCATTTCCCTCCCCTGTTACTTAACATAAACACAGAGCTACCTGAAGGAAGCAGCTCAGCATAGACACTAGCTGTCTACCATGCTTAGAGCAAAGGTCACCCCCTAGCACTCAGGCAGGACTGCCCTTCTCAGTCAAGCTTGCCTCAGTCCCAGCAAGGTGGGTGCTTCCCCCAGAAGACCAGGACAGGCCCCTGCCCACACCATGTCTCCTGACCGGAGAGTTCCACAGGGCCTCAGTTCTGGTGGAGTTGGTGTCAGGTCTCACTTCACAAGCAGACCAGAGCACACCTAGTTAAAACTTGCCATATTCAGGCCAGGCACCAAACACTGCCCACTTCAGGGAAGGAGAGCCTTTCCAGACAACTGGCTTGAAGGACAGAGCAGCCAAAAACCAACAGCAGAGTGCACCCAGCACACACTGGAAACAGTCCCTAAAGTATCAGGCCCTGGACACTATATGACCTCTTCTTCATAAGGCCAGTACTTTTAAGAGCAGGAGACCTAACTGGCTTTTTTAACAGAGAGAAGGCAGAGACTTAGACAAAATGCCAAGATAGAGGAATTTAGCCCAAATGAAAAAACAAGATAAGGCCACAGCAAGGGAGCTAAGTGAAACAGACATAAATAACATGCCTTATGAAGAACTTAAAGAACAATCATAAGGAAGTTCACTGGGCTTGAGAAAAGAAAACATCCGTGAAAAACCCTCACCACAGAGATAAAAGAGTGAAAAAAGAACCAATAAGAGATGAGGAATACAATAAATGAGACTAGAAACAGGCTTGATGCAATGAATTGGTTAGAAGAAACAGAAATGAATTAGTGACCTAGAAGATAAATGGTGGAAAATAATGAAGCTGAACAAAAGAGAGAAAGAATTATGCAACACAAGAACAGATTTAGGGAACTCAGTGACATCATCAACAATAATACTCATACTATAGGAGTCCCAGCAGAAGAAGTGAGAGAAAAGGGGTCAGGAAATTGAAGAAATAATAGCTGAAAACATCCCTAATCTGGGAATGGGAACAGACATCCAGCTCCAGAAGGCACAAAAAACTCACACCAAAATCAATAAAAGCAGGCTAACACCAAGACATATTGTAATTAAATTTTCAAAATATAGTGATAAAGAAAGAAATCTTAAAAGCAACAAGACAAAAGAAATCCTTAACTTACAAGGGAAAACCCATAAGGCTAGCGGGAGATTTTTCAACAAAAGCTTGCCAAGCCAGAAGGGAGTGGCATGATATATTCAAAATATTGAATGGGAAAAATCTACAGCCAAGAATATTCTATCCAATAGCAAGGCCTCTTTAAGAGATCTACTGTTCATTCAGAATAGGAGAAAGAGTTTCCAAGACAAACAAAAACTAAAGGCCTTCATGACCACTAAACCAACCTTATAAGAAATATTAAAGGGGATTCTTTAAGGGCAAAGGAGAGACCAAAAGTGACAAGGATAAGAAAGGATCAGAGAAAATCTCTAAAAACAATGGCAAGTAATAAAATGACAATAAACACATATCTATCAATAATTACTCCAAATAAAAACAGACAAAATGTTCCAATTAAAAGACATGAGGTATCAGAATGAATAAGAAAACAAGACCTATCTATATGCTGCCTACAAGACACTCATTTTAGACTTAAAGACACCTGCAGATTGAAAGTGAGGGGATGGAAAACATTTATCACACAAATGGATGTCAAAAGAAAGTCAGAGTAGCAATACTCATACTGACAAACTAGACTTTTTGTTCTTGTATTGTTTTTATCCTGCTTTGGTACCAGGGTAGTACTGGACTCATAAAATGATTCTGAATGTGCTCCCTCTATTCCATTATTTGTAAGATTTTGATAAAGATTATCATTAATTATTTTTTTAGATGTCTGGTAGAATTAAATAATTAAACAATGTAGTGTTGGGCTTTTCTGTGCTGGGAAATTTTTATTTCCTAACTCACTTTTCATTCTTGTTATTTGTCCAAGGAGATTTCCTATTTCTTTGATTCAAGATTCATGATTCAATCATGGTAACTTGTGCATTTTTAGGAATTATCTGGATTTTTTCCTAAGTTTTCTGATTTGTTAGTATATAATTATTTATAGTAATCTGTTATCACAGTATGTATTTCTGTGGTTATCTGTTATATTGTTTTCTCTTCCATTTTTCATTTCAGTTTTTGAGTCTTCATTTTTTTTTCTTCATAAATGTAGTTAAAACACTGCATTTCTGCTTATTTGGAAAAACAGGTCATTATTTTCAATGTTATGTTACCATTTATTCTGGTCTCTTACTTATTTCTGAGTTTACTTTGTTATTTTCTTCCTAAATTTCAGCTAAGTTTCTTCTTTTTCTAGTTCCATGTAGTGTAATGATGTTTATTTGAACTTTTGTTCTTAATACAAGCATTTATAGCATAAATTTCACTCTACATCTACTTTGCTGCATCCTATAGGTTTTGGAATATTGTGTTTTCTTTTTCTTTTGTTTGGAGACATATTTTGATTTGCCATTTGATTTCTTATTTGGCCCATTAGCCGTGCAGGAGTGTTATTCAATATTTTCATATTAAATATTTAATATTTACATTGTAGATTTTCTAGCTTTGTTTTATTGTTGATCTTTAGTTCTGTTCCATTGTGGTTGGAAAGTACACTTGGTATGATTTCAGTCTTCTTAAACTTGTAATGTTTGTTATGTCTCCTTTTATGTGATTTAACCAGGGGATTCTTCCATGTGTACTTGAAGAAAATGTGTATTCTATTTTTCTTGGATGGAATCTTTTATGTTTATCTTTTAGAACCATATATTCTAAAGTATGATTCAAGTAAAATATTCTCTTGTAAAAAAATAACTTTAACTGAGGGTACTCATTTAAAATAAAGTATGTCGAGGGGAGCTTGGGGAGGATGGGTGAAATAGGTGATGGGGATTAAGAGTCACTTATGATGAGCACTGAGTAATGATGTGGACAATTGTTGACTCTCCATATTGTACACTTGAAACTAATATAATCCTGTATGTTAACTATACTGAAATTAAAATTTTAAAACAATGAAAAAGTAAAAAATAAAATTAAGCTTATGTGAAGAATGATGTTATATTTGAAACTTTTTCATTTCTAAAAAATGCTTCTATAAAACTAATTAATTTTGTTTATGAGATGAAATTATAAGTATGTTACAAAAATATTACTAGCAAGTTATTCTCTTCTCTTTTATGCAGGATGTGTTCCCCTAGAGAAGGGGGGGGTGTGGGAGGCATAGAAGGGAATGAAGACAAATGCCCAAAGGATGGACTCACAGTTTGTTCTCTGAAACACAAAAAAGTTTATAATGGAACTAATTATTAAACTGAATTCTATTTGCTTGTAATCCCTTCCTTCCAAGTGTCAAGGTTAGGCAAATTCTCTGTAGGAAGAATAAGTGGTTAGGAAGATAAAATGACTGACAGTCTTCTGACAAGGCACTCAATGATAATAGGGACCTGCTTATCTCTTCACTTTTCATTTCTTACAACTTGCCCCTTCACACTGTGCTTTTGCCACAACAAATTTCTTCCAATTCCTGAAATGCACCCTGCCCTTCCACCTCAAACAACCACAACCACTCTCTCCCCTTTATCTTGCTACCCTGAACCCTATCACCACCACCACATGGATGTACGTGCACACTCCTGGCATTCCCTCACTTGTTACTTCATCCTCATTCTAGGGTATCACCAAATGGCATGTGTCCCCTCGAGGAGAGCACTGCAGCATAATTAATAACTGCACACTGAGGAGAGGGTTGCCTTACTAAAAATTAATGAATAAAAGTTATTTCACTTGTACAAATTTCTGTCAGTATTTTTTACCCTATTTTTAAGAGCACTGTTGATAAATATATTAATTTTTCCTTCTCAGAATTTTGATAAATACCAAGGCTATTTTCCACAAGTACAGTCCTCCCTCCAGGTTGTAGGTTTCAAGATTGCTTCCATACATTATTATAAAGTCAGCAAACCCTTTTTTTTTCTTTTTAAAGGTTTTATTTATTTGAGAGAGAGAAGGAAAGAGAGAACTTGTGTGTGGGGGCACATGCACGTGAGGGGCAGTGGGGGTGGGGGATGGTGCAGAGGAAGAAAATCTCAAGCAGATTCCCCACCAAACCAGAAGCTGACCAGGGCTGACCTCGGGACCCATGAGATGATGACTTGAGATGAAATCAAAAGTCAGACATTTAATGGACTGAGCCACCAAAGCTCCCCTAGTTAGCAAACCTTTTAAAGAAGAGTTATAAAATGAAATTGTGGCAAGAAAGTTGTAGGCGGTGGTCTTTCCTATATTATGGCTAAGTAATATTACATTTTTATGTTACACAACAGATGACATTTTCAGATATTCACTTATCTTGAATAAAAATTATCTTTCAAAACAAGACTATAAATATCTCAGTACTTCAGATATCATAAAAAGTTACATTAGTAACCTTTTCTTCGGGATACAGTTTCTTTAACTTCATTTAAAGATGTTTTAGGGAGCCATATGCCATTGCTTAAAGTACCTAGAAATTCTAATAACATAATTCTACACAATAAGACTGCAGTTGCAGAAATGAAACATTAACACTAAAGACATATAACATTATTAAATTATTATTTAATTAGAACTGAAGATATGTAAGGATTCAAAATACTTTAAAAAGAAAACAAAACTGTCAGGCTTAAAAGGAATGGTGGTTTTTTTAGCCTAAAGAGAGTATATTCACAGTCACTTTCTTATTTGAGTGAATTAAAGTTTTGAGAAGAGTAACTATGCTGTAGAGAGTGTTTTGAATGCAGAATATGCAAAAATTTTCTCTTCTCCTACAAAATCAAAGACAGGGTTTTCTATGCCCTCTCTCTACTCTTCTTTTACCAATGCAAGCTTCTACATGCTCAATTTCCTAGTTACTTTTTGGGCTGATTGAACAAACTTCAGATCAAGGTTACGTACCACTTCACACGCATTAGTATGGCTGCTCTCAAAAAAGTATATAATATAATAGGTGCTAATGAAGATATGTAAAATGGTACAGCCATTGTGGAAAACAATATAGATAATTCCTTAAAATACTAAACATAGGAATACAATATGGTCCAGCAATTCTACTTCTGAATATACACTAAAGAGAAGTGAAAGCAGGGACTCGAATAAATATGGAACTTGTAAACCCATATTTATAGCAGCATTATTCAAAATTTCCAAAAGGGTAGAAGGAATTCAAGTATCCACCAACAAATAATAAATAAACAAAATATGGTACAAGTATTCCCTGCTTTTTGAAAGTTTGCATTCTGCTACTCCCCTTGTAGGAAAGATTTACATTAATATCTGTTTTTGCTAACCCAAAGAAATCCAAAGAGGATATTTGCTTTTATGAAGAAAGGTGAAAAGTGAAAATAACATTCAGCATTTGTTTTTGCAGTAAGCCTTTATAAAGGCAGAAAGACCCAAACAGTGAGAGTGGCCTTGCCAAGCTCCCCTGGGAACTATACTCAGCAAGTATCTCAGCATCAAGCTTCCATAGCTTTGAACTGTCTTGTGAGTATCTGTGCTTTATCTTGAAGTATGTTGTCCATCCATTAGCAAGATGTGTCTTAAGATAGCAGAAAAGCCTAAGAGAATTTGCTTTTTTGGATCTGGGAACTCTCAAAAACTTTTCCATATAAATCAATGGTAATTGTTTCTTTAATTTATTGAATTTCAGCTTGCAAAAAAGTTCCATAGGAATGTTCTACTTTTAGATAGAAGGGGAACCTGTATATAAATAAAATAGAATATTCCTCAGTCTTTTTAAAAAGGAAGGAAACTATGACACATGCTATCACAGGAATAACCTTGAAGCATTATGCTAAGTGAGATAAGCCAATCACAAAAGGACAAATCAAAATCATGAGTCAGAAAGTAGATGTTTGTTGCCAGGAGATGAGGGGAGAGAAAAATAGGGAATTAGTGTTTGATGGGTAGAGGGTTTCAGTTCTGAAAGATGAAAAATTTCTGGAAATGAATGACAGTATTGATTACAAGCAGTGGGAGTGTACTCAATGCCACAAAATGATACATTTAAAATGGTTAAAATGGTAAATTTTATGTATGCACATTTTACCACAGTAAAAAATTGGGGGGAAAAAAAAGATTACTTAGAACTTGATGTCTGATTCCTTCTAGGATGGTGATTATTTTAAAGGATGAATAAAAGAGCAATTCTTCCTATAATTTTTTTTTGAAAAATAAAGCCATTTAGACTTTCAGTGGTGGAAACTGATAATGCAATAAGCTTCAGGAAAGAAATCTGAAGGTTTGAATCTTACTCCCTCTTATCCATTCACCCCCCAACACACACAGTTGGTTTGCAAGGATAAGATACAAGCCTCTAAGTGGACTGATGCAAAAGGTCTATTCATGTCCTCCTAGTCTCCAATCCCACCCACTCCAAACTGTTTACATAAGTGCACATACCCAAAGCATTCTCTTTTATGGTAAAGCCATAGTTAATAGCCTTATATGTTCCTAATTTCCCACTCAGCAATGCATAAATACTTCCAGTTTTATATCCAGAGCTCTCCACAATCAAGTCTACTCTTACTAGATATATTCCCCAAAGAAATATATTTAAATGTCCTTTGTCACACAGCTAGGAGCAGTCTTTACAATGTTAGCATGAAACAGGGTAGAGCTGAAAGGCTTAGAAGCGCAGTTCATTTTTTTACCTTTACTGGGAAATAATAAAAACAGCCTTCCATGGGTATTGCTTTTGTTAAAGACACCGTATTATTTTCCTTAATGATATTCCTATAATATCCTTGTCTAAAACAGTGTTTAGCTTTAGTAAATTTACTCACAAATTCAACAACATAAATTAAATCTGACATGATTCAAAAGTTTTGGTTTATAGGAAAAAATGTAGAAACCCAACATTTTTTTTTAATTATAGATAAAGAACGGTTCAATAGATAGGAAAAACAATTTCTCAATATATTTCAGTTAACTTATGGAGTTCTAGACTGAATTATGTCACCTCAACATGCATATGTTGAAGTCCTAACCCCCAGTTTACTGTATTTGGAGATAAGGGTCATTAAAGAAGTCATTGGGTTAAAAGAGGTCATAAGCAGAGGACCCTCATCCAAAATGACAGTGCTCTCATAAGAAGAGACAGACAACAGGGACACATACAGGAAAGACCATGTAAGGAGACAGCAAGGAGGCATCTGTCTGCAAGCTAACAAGAGAGAGGCCCCAGGAGGAATCAGCCCGACTGGCACTTTGATCTTGGATTTCCAACCTTCAGGACATTGAGAAATACATTTCTGTTGTTTAAGCCATTTGGTCTGTGGTATTTTGTCATGGCTGCTCAAGCACACTAGTACAAATGACAAATCAAGAAGAAAATGAGTAGTGATATGAAAAGAGAGAAAAAGTCAGAGAAAAGATAAGACAGGCACATTCATACCCAGAACAGACACATAGAAGATGTAAGAAACCTAGAGAGATGATAGATGATGATAGATGATAGATAGATAGATAGATAGATAGATAGATAGATAGATAGATGGATAAATAGATGATAGATGATGATGATGATAGATAGATAGATAGATAGATGATAGATAGATGGATAGATAATAGATATAGATAGACAGAAAGATAGATATAGATATAAATGATAGATATAGATATAGATAGGTATAGATAAATGTACATAATGAATTTACACTTGTCCTGATGAATACTGAAGCCCAGGTTCCATTTTCAAATCCCAGAGTCCCATGTTTCAGCTTAGAGAGCCCTCATTCAGAAAACCATCAATGCGTGATTGTGAAATCATCCTTGGATTTTTTTTTTTATTAGTGACTCTTTTTATTTTTATTTTATTTTATAGATTTTTTTTATTTTTTGTTCAGTTTTCCAAGATTCATTGCCCATGCCCCACACCCAGTGCTCTATGCAATAGGTGCCCTCAGTACCCACCACCAGGCTCTCCCATCCCCTTACCCCCTTCCCTCCAAGTCCCTCAGTTTGTTTCTGTGTCCAAAGTCTCTCCTGTTTCATTTCTCTCCCTGAACTACCCTACTTCCCATTTACTTTCCTTCTCCTACTGTCCTCTATATTACCCCTTATGCACCACAAGTAAGTGAAACCATGTGATATTTGACTTTCTCTACTTGGCTTATTTCACTCAGCATAATCTCTTCCAATCCAGTCCATGTTGCTACAAAAGTTGGATATTCATCCTTTCTGATGGAGGTGTGGTATTCCATTGTAATATATGTACCACATCTTCTTTATCCATTCATCTGTTGAAGGGCACCTTGGCTCTTTCCACAGTTTGGCAATTGTGGCCATTGCTGCGATGAACATTGGGGTACATATGGCCCTTCTTTTCACTACATCTGTATCTTTGGGATAAATGCCCAGTAGTGCAATTGCAGGGTCTTGGATTTTTTTAGTCCCCTAATTGTCACACACTCCTAACGATGTCTTCATGCTCCATTGACCTCCATTCTACTTACTCGACAGTCTATGTACTATTACTTTTTAAGCAAACCATTGTGATGATCACTTTGGTTATTAGTACTCTTCAGTTAAGATTTAATACACATATTCAGGAGTTACAGTGGTCCACATGATGCAAGATTTACCTAAGACATGATAACCAAACAAAAAGCACTTCTTCAGGAAAAAAGATCAATGGAGAATCATTTAGGACTGAAAGAGGTCTATAGGAAAATCTCACATATCAAAATTAACCCAGTAACCTGCCAGAAAAACAAAAATGGTAATTCATCTCTATGTCCAGTTTCACAAATACTCACAGGACAGTAATCCCGAAACGCTGATGATGACCCATACAAACTAGGCCAGCTGGGGTGAGGAATCAAACGGGATGACTTTTTTGGCACAATTTCTTTCCAGTCAGAGAATGTTTTATCTGTTAGAAATATCAATATAGGTTAAAACAATATTGACCCAAGAAAAATACACACCGATCATACTGCTTAGTGTTACACAGAGGAAAGTGAATCATCTTTATGGCCCCATTATTCTGTATTAAAATTACATCTTGTCATCTAATCAGGGAGAAGGAGCAGCCATTGCACTGCACAGAGAGGCCTCAGTTAACTGGCTCCCTCATACAGTGAGTTCTTGTGTTTTTACTGCAAACAGCATGCCCATTAGAAAACTAATAGGTTCATTCTTTTGACTCTCTTCTCTTTAGGAACATTGATTTCTTTTTTAAAGGAGGCTTAGAGCAAAATCATATTGTGAGTAGCATTTATACAAAAATCAAAGGAAAGCTCCTCTCCCTGTTACATCAGTACTTTAAAAGAAAATTCAGAATTATGATGAAGGCGCACATTTTGAAACTGCGAAGTAAGTGAAATTATTAAAAGTGCTTAAGTAAATAGGTTGAAAGAACAAAAGTTCAGTCAACATCCACCCATGTATTTCTTCAGTCTCACGGCAGTTGTTACATGGGATTTCTGCAGAGAATTTTTTTTAAAGATGAGGAGATTAAAAATTTATTTATTCCTCAGAAGCATTAATCATTTAAAAGAAGGAAAAATTCAGTTCAATCCAAAATGAGACAAACTGTTTTTACATTTCCAATTTTCTTTCTAATACTTATTTATATACATATATTCTTCCTTGAAACTTTCAATTTAATAGTCATCTATGGACTGGCTAATTTCATATAAATTTAGAAAAGTCAGAAATAATAAATTGTCTCATTTCCTTACTTCAATTTATTTACAGGATCATAAGTGTCATATAAGGAGGCAGAGTAAGAACATAAAGGACTAAAAAATGTAATGTTATCTCAGAGACATCCTAATCAATAACATGCACACATCCTACCCCATTCTAATTTTATATGTATATAATTTCTTCCATTTCAATCAAAAGAATCTTTGTCCTCTATCAAAAATTCCAAGTCTCTTGCCGAAGCAACATAATAAATCATATTGAATAAATAAAATTTATTCAACAACTCAATATGAATAAATAAAATTTCTTTAGTGGAAGCAAATGCCAATAATAGAAAGATTGTAAAGAACCTGAACGTATCAGTATCAGGAAAGAGGCCAGCAAAGGAAAGGTCATACTCATTATACTTTAACAGGGGACTTTTATAAACCCAGGGGAATATAAAAAGATAGCATGTGGTTATCAGAGATGTATAAGCCCTCACATTTCTTAGGAAGCTTTCTTGAGTAATTTGAGGCATTCCTCAACACACTAGACTTATCTCTGGTCCACCTACTTCCCTTAATGGACTTCTACAATAAGTGTTCTCCCACTTTAGATACTTTAGATATCTCTTTCCGATCTCCTTCTTAAACTTATAAACCCTTCTAGGACAAATACTCCCTGGTTGGTTGGAATTGCTCTGTGGTCCTGGTTCATCAGCAACGCAATTAAGGTAGCTATGGAGACACTGGTGAGCAAGTAACCGCCTCCGGAGGTGAGATCTCACCAGCAAAGGGAGTCTTCCTGGTCACTGAACAGCCCAAATCCAAAATGAAGCCATATGCTATACAAATTATTTTTTCAAGACACTCCAGAGCATTTCAGATATTTTATCTTGTTTACCCACAAAACAGACCCACGCAGTCGAGAAGGCCGTGCATTATTTTCTCCAGTGTACAGTATCACACTAGAAAATAAAGCTATAACTTTTCCGCTTCAAGAAGCAGTAAACCCTCCACTAAAATCCTCAAGGTAATCACTCACAGGCTGATGTATGTCAATGACTCCTCCTCGGAAGCCAGACACAGAAGGCGACATGCAACATATTCCAGCTCATTCCACAAAGTCAGTCCAAAGTTATAAACTGGTAGTTTGAAGACCACAGTCATACATCAGACTAAATATTCACAAAGCCTCACGGAGCCCACCGTCTTCACAGATAGTACCACAGAGGAACAGGTGTGGGACTGAGCAAGAGTCTACTGACAGGTAGAAAAATAAGAAATCTTTTCGGTAATCCTACTTTTTTTTTTTTTTAACAGCCAGTAGGATAGAAGAAAATATTCTGATACTAAACAAACCTAGGGAAAATGTAATATCAAAATTTGGAAAGAAACCAAAAAGTTTCCATCAGATTAACAAGGAGTCAGTAACTGAACCGGAGCCGACTTGGAGCCCAAAAATTTTGTTAAATAACTACCCACACTGATATCTTCCTGCCTTTCCATTTCCTCAATACTTATTTTAGACTTTCTGTGAAAAATATTATATAGTTGGTTCAAGTTATTTTATTGTCTCCTGCATATTTTATTTTCCTTTATAAACTTAAAAGTCTTTTACTTCCCTTGTATTTCCTATAAAACTAAAAATAATGCTTTCCCCAAGTATAAATGTAATATATGCTCCTGGACTTCTTTGGCATTAACTGAAAGGCCAATCGGCAAAACTGTTAAGAGTGAAAGGGCTTATACAATGTAACTGATATAAATATCTGAAGCAACTGAAGGAATGGAAAAAACTTTAAAATGGGTTTTTAAAATTCTATTTTTTTCAGCACCAAATATTTTCCACCAGATTATCTTCCCTCACTTCCTAACATCATCTTGATGTTTATAATGGTAATAGTTTTTAAATATATTTCAGTTGGGGCTGGTTTTCTATTTCATTTCCCATTTTAAATTTATAGCATTAACAATGAGCCAATTATTTGCACAGGTGAGATAGTTCTAAAATCTAATAAGCATAGTTATTTTAGAAACTAAAATTACTCAATGACTCACAGAAAACTGATAAGATCCTATACTTCGGTGACACTGCCAACAGAAGGGAAAAAAAAAAATGGAAAGAAGGGAAAATCCCTAGCTAGCTAAAACATTCACCACTTCTGTAATCTCTGTAGTGACAAACATTTCCTTCACGTGGCAAATGGATAGATTTGTCCTCAGCAAAAAACAGTGGAAGTTCACACTTTTCCAATACACCGTTTCAGTCAAACATAAAAGAAGAAATAAGACATAGCTTATAAAAATAATATATAATGTAATAAGAGAAATAGTTCATAATAAGTAGTCTAGGCAGCTTCCTCCAACAGAGCTGAAGTCCAGATGAAAAAGCCAAGTGTCTTTAAAAGGACATGACAGAGCCCAAGACACTAGTGGTTTCAAGTGGTCCTGTGTCCCTAGAGCCTCTTCTATGCCAAGCTTGTTCTGTTTCCCTTTTATCAATTCCCTTGTATCAATTAATTCTTTGAGTTAATTGCACATGCAGTTTTAATCTGTGGGTAATTACAAACAATTAATAGTTAGGAGACAGAATTAGCAGTTCTTAGTTTGATTATCTATATAATTAAAAGGGGTGGTAAACTAGAGTTGACAAATAGCATCTTAATCACTTGAATAATCAAACCCCAGAAGCTTGCTTGGGCAGCTGAATTCCATCTGTTATATTAGTTCAAATTTTAGAATCAATGACTGAAATGCCCACTTAAATCAATCATATTACTAATTTATAGCCAAAAATGAACAATATGTATTCTCAAATTGCTTAAACTATTTACCTTTTTTCATTTGCTTAAAGGAGCTATTTCCAAAGGATTCAATAAAAATAGACTCAACGGACTAACTTAACATCTATCTACTGAATATCAGTTATTATTCATGACTCCAAAATCTTACAATACATCTAAGAAATATAAATAAACTCCTCTTGCAGTAGATTCCAATTAACACTTTCATTTAAGCGTGTGCTGAAAGACAGCAAGGAAGACATATCTATAATCATTTTTTGGCTTCTGAGAGGATCAGTTGTTTATAGATACAGAGAAAATGCTAAGAAGCAGGATAAACTCAAAGTCAGTCAGAAAAATATATGAGAATGTCATTCTTTTTTTTTTTTGAGAACGTCATTCTTATTAGGATATAATATCATACAGAATCATGGCATCACTCCTGCATATGTTTCTGCATTGCTAAGTATTTGGATAAGTTTGGCAAACACTTTCATGCTACAAGTGGATTTTAAAAACGTTCAAAAAGGGGCACCTGGGTGGCTCAGTCATTAAGCGTCTGCCTTCAACTCAGGTCATGATCCTGGAGTTCCAGATGGAGTCCAAGGATCAAGCCCGCATGGGACTCCCTGCTCAGCGGGAAGCCTGTTCCTCCCTCTCTCACTCCCCCTGCTTGTGTTCCCTCTCTAGCTGTGTTTCTCTCTGTCAAATAAATAAATAAAATCTTAAATAAATAAATAGGTAGATAAATAAATAAATAAAAATGTTCAAAAAGAATCATTTCTGGTTCAATATGTCTTTGTGACTTTTGGCTGTGAGGCAGCCCCTTTTATAGTCCTGCTAAAATGTTATAACAATAAAGGAAAAGAAAAAAATCTCAAGGTCACAAAAAATTAAGCCTAACCATTTACCAATTTGTAGATGAGAAAAATTTTTTTCTTTAACTAAGATGACAGAAGTGAATTGAGGAAAACAATTAGTGACCTTTACATAATAATAAAATTCCTAACCCATCGGAAAGATGTTGGGAAAAGGCTTAATATCACCCAAGAAAAAGATAAATAAAAATGAACAAAACCAATTTCTCTATAATATGGGTGTTACTTTTGGAGAGCACGTCCCCTTCCATTTCCTCAACCACCAGGATCCTCTTGGACACCCTAACTCTCAGGAAACAACCAAGACAGGGAGCGATCCTCACTATAACACCATTATTGCACACAGTCCTATTGTAAAGGAAGAGCTCTGTGCAGAGGGTGGGACTGAAAGGACTTGATAGCAATGCATAATTGGGATTGTAATTCTCATGCACTGAACAGCTAAAAATAATAAAAAATGAAGGTGTGGAATAGGAAAGGCCCCACCTCGGGAGAGCCAGACTGTTCCAGATGGGCATCTCCAGGTTACTGAGAAATAGGCAGAGAAGTGGGCATTGATACCTGCTCATCAACTATAGAACTAAGAGAGCTAACTGACACATCCAAGTGAACATGGAGCAGAGGAGAGAAAAATCCATATGTTCTCTCTGTTCGTAATCACTCACTGTGCATTGAGTTATTTCTCTTCATTCAGGGCAGACTAAACCTACTGGGGCCTACACTGATCAGGGCAATGTTAGTTAACATTTATTGAGAATCAAGATTGCTAAATAATTTATAGGCATTACCTGACCTAAGCTGCACAATAACCCTAGTTTAACAGAGGAAAAAGCAAATTATGTCACTGGCCCAAGTTCAGACAGCTAGTAAGCAGTTGTGTAAAACCAGGTCATTCTGAATTTGAAGCCCAAGAGATAAAAGACAGAAGGGGAAATGTCCCAGTGGAAGACTGAACAACGGCTCCAAAGATACTCACATCCCAATCCCTGAAACCTATAAATGTTAGCTTGCATAAGAAGAAGGATTTTGCAGGTATGATTAAATTAAGAATCCTGAAGGGTGCCTACGTGACTCAGCCAGTTAAGTGTCAAATTCTTGATTTCAGCTCAGGTCATGATCTCGGAGTCCTGTGTTTGAGCCCTGCATTGCACTCTGCATTGGGCATGGAGCCCACTTAGGATTCTCTCTCTTCTCGCTCCATCCCTCCTCACTCCCCAAGCCCTCCACCCTCAATTGTGTGCATAAGTCTCATTCTCTCTTAAAAGAAAGAAAGAAGAAAGAAAAAGAAAGAAAGAAGGGATGAAGGGAAGGAAGAAGGAAGCAGAGAAAGAAGGAGGGAGTAGGGAGGAGGGGAGAGGGAAGAAGGGGGAAAAAAGAAAGAATCCTGAAAGGGGAAGATTATCTGGGATATCCTGATGGAACTTAAGTGTACTCACAAGGGTTCTCACTTGCCTACAGAAGAGGAGAAGAAAATGTGATGACAGAAGCAAGAGACTGAGGTGATATGGGAAATAGGTCATGAGCTAAGGAATGCAAATAGCCTTCAGAAGCAGAAAAGGCACAGGTACATTCTTCCCTTGAGTCTAAAAAAAAAAAAAAAAAAAAAAAATCAGACCTGGGGAAAATCTTCACTTAGTCCAGTGAAATTGATTTCAGGTCTCTGGCCTCTAAACCTGTAAGAGAATGAATTTGTGCTGTATTAAGCTACCAAGTCTGTACAGTAAAATGTGAGAGCAGCCTGGGAAATTAATACGGTTTGTGATTCTGAATATCTAGTAAAAGAGTTTAAGTCAAAAATATTGTGCTAGATCCAGAAGAAAATTTTAGAATAGTACTGATATTCTATTGTACTATGACAAGCTAAACTCCTTAAAATAGAAGCCAAGGGGTTCCTGTGTGGCTCACTCAGGTCCTGATCCTGTGGTCTCACAATCAAGCCCTGCATTGGGCTCCCTTGCTTGGCGGGAAGCCTGCTTCTCCCTCTATCACTCCCCTTGCTTATGTTCCCTCTCTCACTGTGTTTTTTTCTGTCAAATAAATAAATAAAAACTTTAAAAAATTAAAAAAATAAACAAATAAAATAGAAGCCAAAGGCAATACAGGGAGAAAATAAGCTAAGACTTTAGACAATAATAATATTTGCAAGATAAATAAAAATGAAAATGCGACATTTTTAAAAGGCAAGAAATATAAGGAAACCTAAAATTTAATGACTGAATTAAAATGTACTTTACACTTAGTAGGAGTGTAAGAGAGATTGCAAAGTACAAAATGACTGGATTTAGCATAGTGTTCCTAGAATACGAAAGTATCTAAAGATGAAAGTTATGAGAGAAAAGATTATAGATTAAAGAGGACAAAAAATTAAAAAAAGAGGACAAAAAATAAATATCCATCAAAGAAACTATATACATTCTGAAGATAAAACCAGAACAATCAGAAATAGAGAAACATACACAACTGAATAATTTCTTAAGCTGAAAAAAAAAGAGTGTTGGGGCGTATTGTGCATTAGGAGAAAGTAATTAAAAGAGATATGTATGCCAGTATATTTTGCAAAATTGCAGGAATAAAGAAAATTTAAACTACTAGAAAAACTCATGCACATTTACAAAGAAAAAAAATCTCAAAGGTATAAAAAACACAGGTTGTGATCTAATATTTCCTGTGGAACAACAACAACAACAAAAAAACCAGTAAATAATAGAACACTACAAACAGAATTTTCAGGAAAAAGAAAAGTTGTGAAATGAATTTTATAACTAAATTACCTTCGATTTATAAAGACCAGGGGAAAAAAATCATTCTCAAATATGAGTGCCCTAAAAGTCTGCTGAGAAAAGTCATGTTTTTGTTTAAATAAAAAACATCTATCTGAAGACCAAGACATGAATCGAAATTAAGGTTAAGAAAGTTTAGGATTCATGGGTACCAGCGGTTCTTCCCGTAATCGGTGCAGCCATTTCTAGTGTGACAACCTGTAGTCAACCGGATTCACAGCTCAGACTTAAAGCGTGGTCCCACCAGTGCTAACCTCATAGCTTCTTTTCTGTTTATTATACTTCCCTAGGAATGAAACCATTTGTTTCCTAGGGTATAAACATAAACTCACTCACAGTTAAAATGAAATGTTCTTTCAAAGGAATCTTGTTCTGTGATAAATCAAAAATGGTAACCAATGGCCAACATTGATTGGTCAGCACTTAAAATGGCAAAAGGTCTGTAATATGTACCCCGAGACCCAGTAAACAAGACAAGAATAGCAAAGAACAATATAATTGCTCTTTTCATTTTCACAGGACTTAAATTATAACTTTTCTCCTTCTTAAAACTTCAAATAGAATCACCTAAGTCACAAAAACATCCCTCAGGGAACACCTCTTTCTAGCCTGAGAACCACCTCTGAATAGTTCTATGTCACTCTGTTGTTTAAGGGGGAATATATACCTGGAAAATAGATTGTAAGAAATACACACCAGAATTTCACAGAGTATCTCTTGGTGGTAGAATAATAAAGGATAACCTTTTTTTGTGTGATAGTGTTCTGTATTTTCCACATTTTCTGCAATTAATTATAACTAATTACAACTTTAGAGTGAACACATTTAAAATAAAGCTATAAAACTTTAGGTAAAAATAAGCAAAAATCATGTTAAAACGAAAAAACTATCAACAAAAACAAATTCTAGAGAAATCACCACAGAACTTTAGGAACATTTACCTCTAAGGAGACATTTTACTTTTTTTCCCTAACAAGGACATTTTGTACTTGTAAAGATGAAAATACAATTTGTTTAAACCTTATACCAGCACGGATACAAAAATAAAGGCTTCCTTTACATTTGCCCTCAATGACCAATTTGGGGGCTGGGGAAGGAGATACAGTATCTTTAATCAGTCAAAACACATATTCCCGGGGCACCTGGGTGGCTCAGTTGGTTAAGCAACTGCCTTCAGCTCAGGTCATGATCTCGGAGACCTGGGATCGAGTCCCACATCAGGCTCCCTGCTCAGCAGGAAGCCTGCTTCTCCCTCTCTCATTCCCCCTGTTTGTGTTCCCAATGGACTCCAAAAGAAGGCTGGGGTAGCGATTCTCATATCAGAAAAATTGGATTTTAGTCTAAAGACTGTAGTCAAAGACACAGAAGGACACTACATCATTCTTAAAGGGTCTATACATCAAGAAGATCTAACAATTGTAAATATTTATGCCCCTAACATGGGAGCAGCCAACTATGTAAGCCAACTGTTAAACAAAATAAAGAATCATATTGATGCAAATACACTAATCGTAGGAGATCTTAACACACCACTCTCAGCAATGGACAGATCATCTAAACAGAATATCAGCAAAGAATCAAGAGCCTTGAATGACACATTGGACCAGCTGGATCTCATAGATATATTCAGAACATTTCACCCCCAAACAGCAGAATACTCATTCTTCTCAAGTGCACATGGAACTTTCTCCAAAATAGACCACATACTAGGTCACAAATCAGGGCTCAACAGATACCAGAAGATTGAAATTATTCCCTGCATATTCTCTGACCATAATGCCGTGAAACTGGAACTCAATCACCATAAAAAGTTCAGGAGAAAATCAAACACTTGGAAGCTAAAGACGAGCCTACTCAGGAATATATGGATCAACCAAGAAATCAAAGAAGAACAACTGAAACACTTCATAGAAACCAATGAGAATGAAGACACTTTGATCCAAAACCTATGGGATACAGCAAAGGCCGTCCTAAGGGGGAAATTCATAGCCATCCAAGCCTCACTCAAAAAAATTGAAAAATCCCGAATACACCAACTCTCATTACACCTTAAAGAACTGGAAAATCAACAAAAAATTAAACCAACCCCCCACACAAGGCGGGAAATAATAAAGATTAGAGCAGAGATGAATGAA
>PITA01022262.1:0-30511 GCA_004023965.1 Spilogale gracilis | reverse complement strand
GAGAGAAGTTAAAGATGACCTAAATAGAAAAGGCAAGCAGACGGATTAGAACTCAGTATTGTTTGATGTCCACTCTCTCCCGAACTGATCTGTACTCTTAATCAAAATCCCTGCAGGCAAACGGCCTAAAAAACTAAAACAATTTTGAAAAAGAGTGAAAATGGAGAGTCTGTACTATCTGATTTTGAGGTTCACTATGAAAAAAAAAAGCTTATTTTGACTCTCTTACTTTACACTATATTTAAAAATTACTTCAAAATGGATTATAAAAGTTAATGTTGGAGCTAAAACTATACCATTTCTTTTCTCTCTCTCTTTTTTTTTTTTTTTTTTTTAAGATTTTATTTATTTGACAGAGAGAAACACAGCCAGAGAGGGAACACAAGAAGGGGGAGTGAGAGAGGGAAAGGCAGGCTTCCCAGTGAGCAGGGAGCCCGATGTGGGACTCGATTCCGGGTCTCCGGGATCATGACCTGAGCCAAAGGCAGTTGCTTAACCAACTGAGCCACCCAGGCGCCCCAAAACTATACCATTTCTATTAAAAAAACAAATCTTTGTTTCCACGAGCTAGACAAAGATTTCTTAGAACACAAACAGCATAAGCAATACAAGCCTTTTTCTTTTTGAAAGATGCTGTTAAGAAAATAAAGCCACAGAAAATATTTGCAAGACATATATCTGACAAAGGATTTGTATCCACAATATATAAAGAACTTTTACTACTTGATAATAAAACTAAAAAAAGAAAGATCTGAGCAGATACTTCACTAGAGATAAAACAGTCAATATACTGATGAAAAAATTGCTCAGTATCATTAGGCATTAGGGAAATGCAAATTAAAATGAGAAATAAATAAATATAAACTCATAAGAATGGCTAAAATTGGTAATAGCTGGAAATAGAACTAGTCTTACAAAAGGAAACATAGACTTTCTAGAAAAGTGATTTTTTTTTTTTAAAGAAGAGGGTTTTTTTTTTTTTTTTAAGATTTTATTTATTTATTTGACACAGACAGAGAGATATCACAGCTAGGCAGAGAGGCAGGCAGAGAGAGAGGAGGAAGCAGGCTCCCCACTGAGCAGACAGTCCGATGTGGGCCTCGATCCCAGAACCCTGAGATCATGACCTGAGCTGAAAGCAGTGGCTTTAACCCACTGAGCCACCCAGGCGCTCTAGAAAAGTGATTTCTAATGTGCCAAACTTTCAATCGAAGGTATAACACGTGTTTCCAAATGCTTAGAAGTAAGGCAATCACTGATACAAATTGTCGCTGACAAATTTTATTAAATCTGCTTTAAGATTCTAATTACTACTTTATCAGAAACAAGTTTGATTATCTTGTATTTATGAATAAATAGATTTGCCATCAAAGTCGAGCAGGCAGTTTCCTGAACCACGGTATTTAATAAAAAACAGTGATGTTTCAGAACTACAGAAAATCAATATTTACATCTTTATGCTCTCTTATTAAATGGCAAAAAAATTAATTGCTAAAGCAGACCGTTTCCTTACATTACTTAGCTATCAGGTATACTGACTATGTTTATCAACAAAATTATGTTCGTTTTCCCCACCAAAATGTGGGCTTTGGATACTCATCTGTTTTATTCACTACTCTAGCCCCAGTACCTAGAAATGTCTGGCACATAGAGGCTATACCATTATTTGTTGAACTTATAAATGGATTTCAATTAAAAACTTTTTTTTTTTTGGTAAATGGTTTACTAAAAACTTTCTAGTACTAGAATCCTTTAAGAAGGCAGTAAGTAGGGGCGCCTGGGTGGCTCAGTTGGTTAAGCAACTGCCTTTGGCTCAGGTCATGATCCCGGAGACCTGGGATCGAGTCCCACATCGGGCTCCCTGCTCGGCAGGAAGCCTGCTTCTCCCTCTCTCACTCCCCCTGCTTGTGTTCCTTCTCTGGCTGTGTGTCTGTCAAATAACTAAAATCTTTAAAAAAAAAAAGAAGGCAGTAAGTAAGTTCTGGTTTCCTTTTTCCATATAGATGAGTTACCCAACAAAAATCCTAGGGCCTCCAGAGTGGAAGCTGATAAGTGAACAGACATGCAAGACCAGCTCTCACTCTACATCCAACATCTGCTGACATAACAGTTTTTAAGGCATTGTTAAAAATGGAACATTGGCTTGTTGTACACAAGGCACATTGCTGTTTCATGACCGAGCCGAGGACTCAAACTTCTTACCTATTCTTGTTAAACTGGATTGCAAAGTCTGTCATGTGCTGCAGAGCTTTGTTGGTGAAGTTCATTTCCATATAGATGTGCCCTTGGCGGTGAGTAAATGTTCCGGAAATCTCCAAGCCTTTAGCTTTTACTGCAGGTAGCCAGACCTAAAAAACAGTATAGAGCCCAATGAAACCACACAAGATTTATCTTGATGCTATTTGTTTTGAATAAAGATGAAATTAAGATTTCACTTCCTTTAGGCAATTATGGTGATTTTTATACTATAAATATCAAGTCAGATGAAAAAGGCTCTGGATATTCTCTGAATTTTGGGATTGTTCTCAATTTAAGAACCTGGAAACCAAACCCACATAAAAACAGTCTATGAAAAAACCTGGCTAGTTCTCCATCTTCTGTTCAACTTGGTCATTTTACTGCGTGACTACTGCTACCTATGTATATACAAGGAAAAGAGAAATTCCAAGGAGTATAATGTGTTTTTTTATTAGCACCTTTGGTAAAAGGCTTAAAAGGGAAGAAACTGAATCTACTAATGAAAATAGCATGTCTATATCTTTCAAGACTTTTTTTTTTTTTTTTTAAGATTTTATTTATTTGACAGAGAGAAACACAGGGAGAGAGGGAACACATGCAAGGGGAGTGAGAGAGGGAGAAGCAGGCTTCCTTCCGAGCAGGGAGCCCGATGCGGGGCTCGATCCCAGGTCTCTGGGACCATGACCTGAGCCGAAGGCAGTTGCTTAACCAACTGAGCCACCCAGGTGCCCCAAGACATTTTTTTAAAAAATCATCACTAAAACCATTATCACTGATCTTAAGGGCAAGGACCATGTCTTTCATGTTTTTAACTCTTCCCATAGTTCCTGGTAAATAGTACTTAGAAGTGGTTCAAGTAATATGAATGCCTATCTTTTCTATATAATTCATTACCCATCCATGGCCCTAGAACCTGTGATAATCCTGGACTAAAGAGTTAATTAAAAAAAAAAAAATCCGGGGCACTTGGGTGGCTCAGTAAAGTGTCTGACTCTTGATTTTTGGCTAAGGTCATGATTTCAGGGTCATGAGACTGAGCCCCAAGTTGGGCTCTGAGCCTAGCACGAAGTCTGCCTGAGATCCCCCCCCCCGCTTCTCCTCCATCCCTCCCCCTGCTCTTGCTCTCTAAAAATAAATAAATCTTAAAAAAAACACAACAAAGCCAGGAAATTCATGAACTGTTATGACCACACCTAAGACAAAATATCAAAGCATCAGTGGGTGGCTGAATAAAAATTAAAACATATTCAGCCACATTAAAGACAAAAACAAAAGGAAGAAAATGAAATCAAACAACCATAAGGTATTTTTCACCTATCAAAGGGTCCAAAGTCCTCAAAGTCAATAGTACTCATCAGAGAATTTAAGCAAATTGGCACTTTGTATTGTGTTGCTGGGACTATAATCTGATGTCACCTTTTGGAAGGTAAGTAGAGAATGTCTATTTTATTTTATTTATTTATTTATTTATTTATTTTTTAAAAAGATTTTATTTATTTATTTGACAGAGAGAAACACAGCTAGAGAGGGAACACAAGCAGAGGGAGTGAGAGAGGGAGAAGCAGGCTTCCCAGTGGAGCAGGGAGCCCGATGTGGGGCTCGATCCTGGGTCTCCAGGATCATGACCTGCTCTGAAGGCAGTCGCCCAACCAACTGAGCCACCCAGGCGCCCCGAGAATGTCTATTTTAAAACGTTTAAATGATCAAGCACACTGCAGGTCTACCCTATAGCTATACTTACAAAAATATATCAGAATAAAAAAATATATATGTGTATCAGGATATATATATGTAAAGATGTTCACTGCAACACCGTATTAACACAAAGAAGAAGCAAAGAACCTGTATGTCCATCAACAGGAGAATGATTAAATAAGTTGCGGCACGTCAATACAGTGGATACAGACATTCAAAATAATATAGTAGAGGAAAAAACAGCACACAAAACAGCATATTCTACTGACATAATACTATTAAAGAACACAGACATACGGGTATATGCACAATCCTTTTCTTCTGGTAGGACACACAAGAGAGTTAATACTGGCTATCCATGGAAAAGTGAGGACAGAGAACTTAATTTTCCATCTGTCGTTTCTACATTACTTAAATTTGTCATTTGTATACATTACTTTAATGTTAGTAAACAAATGAATTACATAATCTTTTAACCAACAATTAAAAATCCGTGGGATAATATCTACTACAGAAACCCCACAACCAAGTTTACTGTACTGGGCCAAAATATTATGGCTTAGCTTTAAATCCTATTTTTGGTTATTCTATTCAGCAGCTGTGTAGACCAAGTTATGACCCTGGAATGCACAACTGGTCTACGACTCTGTAACAGGGTCCTCCAGAGTCAGATGAGCAGGCAGAGAATTCAGAAAACAAACAGGCATGTTGTCCCCCATTACAGTTGCACAATTACAAGAAACTGGGCCTAACCCGGATGGCATTATTCCCAAAGGCTGAAATAAGCTTTACTTACAGTGGTTTCCACTTTTGAAATTCAGTCTGAGCAGGACATTAAGCAAGGTTGAGATTAGAAAAGCAGCACCAATGATAGAAACCTAAATCAGAACTCTAAAAAGATACACTAAAATCCATGAAAGACAAATGTGAGAATCCATATGTAATACCAATTGAAAAGGGAACAGAAGGCAAGAGAAGTAAAAATGTTACTCCTTTATACTATACTCTGCCCCCCGACTGCCGCCGCCTCTTGCTGTTGCATTAACTGGATTTATACTAGATTGACTTCAGTGCAGACAAACCAGATAAAATTTCTAAACAAGAGAATAAAACACAAATATTTACAATTTTAAGCCTAATTATAAAAATAGTTAATGAGGATGCCATGATGCTTTGTATTGCTGAATTTCAGGCTATTTTTCATCTTCCTCTAAAATCCTCTAACACAAGGGCCCAAACCTTGGATTTACTATCAGTGGAAGTAAAAAAAAATGTTAATTCAGGTATTGTTCATTAAGAAAGTATCGCTTTACTTACAGCCTTGGGAGCCACATATCCACCAGGTGCCATGCCTATTCCCGTGGAGAGTTCAAACAGGTCATTCAGACCACTGCTGACCACAGCAGGAGTAGGTGAAGGAGCAAAGGTTGCAGGCACCGATGAGGGGATGAAGGATTGTCCCACCTACAGGGAAAAAGGGAAGGGGGGAACCAGGAAAAATAGATTAATAGCCCTTAACATGTTGCTCTATATTTTAGTAGTATTGATAAAACAGTAAGAACACACCATAATTACAATGTTCAAGTTGAATTAGTATATTCTTTGTCCTCTTAATCATCAGTTATTTTTTCATCATTGATAATATACACTCTTCAGAAGTTCTATCAGAGAGTAATCAGTAAGACCAGGAACACAGTGATCCAAGATCTTTTCTGTTTGTTTCCAATTTTAGCTTCCATGATTCTCTGTAAAAGGCCTACAGGTACCCTAACGAAGGAGAGTCTGTTTCTACAGAAAGAAGAAGCATCCAACTTAGAAAGCAGTTCTATTTCCACTTGGGTGCAGACAAGTCTTACTTTCCCATTAAGGCATAAATATCCAGTAGGAAACTCTCCTGTGGGGGAGATGAATACTTACACCCCCCCCAACCTCAGTCACTTACGAGGAGAGTCTCCCTGAGTTCAGCTGACTCTCTCAAGTTCTTTATAGATGACACTAGAGAATAAGAGCATTCTCCAGTCAAGATGGGAGGTTCCACTTCCTTTAGCTCTTTAATGTCAGGAAGACAAAGATCTCTGTAGACACCAGAACGCCAATCCCTAAAGATGTCCCTACACCATATGTGGTGTATGCCTCTGAAGAATCCAAGTAACCCTATGCTACTTTCTACTCTTCATATACTGCTACAGAGGTTTTGGTGTACAATGCTAGACAGCAGCGGTGACTGGTCTGAGAATGTGTGCATAGGAAAGGCATCAAACAGGGGGCAGCGCATCCCATGGTGAAAAAAACGGATGGCACTTACTGCCGGACTTCCTCCAATGCCCCCGCCAAGGTCACTGCCAAGCTGAAAGAGAGAAAGGAGAGAGAGGAGAGAGAGGTAGAGTTGATTTAGCTAAGTACTAGATGCCCATATAGAATCTGTAAATTGCTCTACCAAGTTGTTGGGAATACATGCTGTTCAACTTGACTCCCAAAGCCTAAAGAAATTCTAGACTGCAAAGAAATATGTCCTAGGGGATCCGAGTAGTGGTACTGATAGTGTATGCGAGTTCTGACAAAACGTGGAAAGAAGATGGAGCTGGGACATCTCAGGGATGTTTCAGATCCAATCTTCCCACTAGGGTACATACGCAAAAACTTAAACCGGATTTAAAGAATTTTAAATATTTCAAGAAGTTCTATCTCTAAACAGTAATGTCTTGAAAGTGTTTTATTTTTCCCCTAAAAAGAAACTTAAGGGAGAAAAAAAAGAAAAGCAAAGAAAAACTAAAATGTGCTTTGATCTACAAAACCTGCTGTCCTACTGAGAAGGTGGGAACCAAACCAGCATCAAGCAATTTCAAGCTTCAAAAATTATAGGTGGAACAAGAGGGATTTTTAGAATTTAGAACTTTCCTAAGAAAGAAAACAGCTGGGAGAGGTCAAGATACCCTACCCGGGGAGGAAGCAGGAAGGCATACAATCCTTCAAATCTCTTTCACAGTCGATAGTATTAAGGAGAAATGCTGTGAGTTATCTGGACATCATGTCAAAGGATGCTAACTGTTGGAGAATCAGACGGACTTAATTAGTGAGGTGACAGGAAAATTATCCCCCATGGTCTTAAGCTGGCTTTTCCCCCTCTCAGGGCTCTGCTATAACTCATCCTGAAGTCAGGCGTCCATGACAAAAGCAATAAAGAAGAACTGAAGCTGAAATAGCTGGCATGAAGAAACATAAAACTTACATACACACAACTAACAGTGCTGTATAAAAAGCAAACAGCACCTTTTTTGGCTACAGTTCTGCATTTGCCTCTTCCCTAGTTTTCACTGTGCATATGAAATTCCTCTCTGAATCACCAAATGTCTTGTCTGCTCTACAAACACTGTTTCCTTTATTATCTGTCATTTGGTGGTAGAAACTCGGAAATCTTTGTGCTGTGGTTATGTTAAAAAGCAAAATCGTACTGGTTTCAGGATTTGAGAGAGGATTTTATCTTCTCAATGAAAAAACTACATGAAGCAGGGTTGCTAAAATCTAAAAAATAATGTAACCTGAAAAACACTGAGACCTACGATAAAATCCTGTTTCCACCATGACAGAAAATGGGCCAGACAGATGCTTCATAAGTAGCACTAATAAGCATTCTCTGCACTAAGTTACAGAGCACTCCAAACCTTGAAGAGCCATTTCTAGAACCTGGTTCCTGAAGATTACTTAGTGGTTGAAAATAAGCTGAAATCACATGTGTAAATAAATAAAAAGATCACCACAACGAAGAATTCAAACGACTGGAAAAGTCTGAAAGCAAACAGAAAAGATACCATACATCTGCTTTTTCTCTGGTTCTGGAAAGCACACATCTGAAAACCACCTTTTATTCACAGATTTATATAACATCAACTGGATACAAGGCACTATGGGGAATGTAAAGATGCCAGGCAATGAGGGGAATACGTAGATGAATAAGACCCAGACTTTGAAAGTCGGCAAAAGAAATAAAACGTGATTGCAAAACCACATAGAATATACTAAAGCAAAAAAAAAAAAAAAAAAGAGAGAGAGAGAGAGAGAGAGAAGTATTGAAGGGAAGAACCTCCTTTCATCTGAAGAATAATGAAAAGCTTCAAAGAGGTGGTAGTGTGGGATTTAAAAGCAAAAAGGGGGAGTTTATTTCCTAAATAGCATGCACAAACACAGTAAAAAACATGAATAAAAGCAGGATCAAGAAGAAGGAGTAGTTCACTTACAGCACAGGGTAGGTGTGTGTAAAAAAAAAAAATGAAGTCATAGAAAATAAGTTTGCAAAGGCAGGCTGATTATGGGAGGTCTTTAATTTTTTAATTTCTGCTTCATAAAACCTTGGAAGCTTCCTAGACTATGATCTAAACTAACTTTCTTTTCTTTTCTTTTCTTTCTTTCTTTCTTTCTTTCTTTCTTTCTTTCTTTCTTTCTTTTTTTTTTTTTAAAGATTTTATTTATTTATTTGACACAGAGAAAATACAGCCAGAGAGAGAACACAATCAAGGGGAGTGAGAGAGGGAGAAGCAGGCCTCCTGCCAAGCAGGGAGCCTGATGTGGGGCTCGATCCCGAGTCTCTGGGATCATGACCCGAGCCAAAGGCAGTTGCTTAACCAACTGAGCCACCCAGGCGCCCCAGATCTAAACTTTCTAAGAGTACTAATAACTACTTCAGTTGTGTTCTGTCAACTACGGTTTTCAACCTCGGATACACTATTAAATCACCCACCTGTGTGTATGCATAGTAGGGGGAATTAAAAAAAAAATACTGATGCTGGAGTCTCACCCCCAGAGGTAGTGATTTAATTGTTCTGGGGTAGAGAACATTTTGAAATCAAAATTTTGAAAAGCTCTCCTAAGTGATTCTAACATAAAGACAAGGTTTAAAACCAATGCCTTAGATAATTAACTAATGTCTGGAATCAGAAAAGATTTACCTATTTGAAAATGACTTTGGAACTAACTCCTGAATAAGAAGAAAGCTAGACCTTGAGAAAGAAAGGAAGAAAAACAAAAAGCCCTTAATAAGGAAAAGGGGGATGCACAATGTCTCATTTGTCCTAATGCTTTGACTTTCTGATGGGCTTACTTACCCCTCTTCCCTTCCAGCACTCTCCTCCCTTTTGACCAAGTTTACAATCCAAGCTTAAAAGAGATGGAATTCTGTACGGACCTGATTGGCACTCAGTGGCAAGAAAGAAAGAAAGAAAGAAAGAAGGAAAGAAGGAAAGAAGGAAAGAAGGAAAGAAGGAAAGAAGGAAAGAAGGAAAGAAGGAAAGAAGGAAAGAAGGAAAGAAGGAAAGAAGGAAAGAAAGAAAGAAAGAAAGAAAAGAAAGGAAAGAAAGAAAGAAAGAAAGAAAGAAAGAAAGAAAGAAAGAAAGAAAAAAACAAACACTGGAAGAGAAACAGTGGCTTTATCCAATATGCTAAATTCAATAAAAGGCACTCCCCATAGTGCCGTGTTACTTCCAAAGGAAATAAAGCCCATGTATAGCCCTTATTTTCTTAGATTTCATTCTTGTTATCTTTAAATATTATATGAACATTATTTTAGCTGGATAAGATCTGAATGTACTCTCCCTAGCACGCTGTTTGTCAATTTTATTCAAAAACATGAAAGAAACTGAAAAGCAATCCCAACAGTCCCATGCTTATGTTCAATATGTCAGATACAACTCAGCTTCAACACAGAATCACGAACTCTGATCTAGAGATAGGATTCAAAAGGTACTGAGACATGTAGCCAAAAATATAAAGGTTCACCTAACTGTGCTCTTATGTCCAGAGAGTAAAGGGAAAGGACAATTTCAATACTTTGTTTTCTATCTAGCAAAACTGTAACTTATTCAGACTTTATTCAGCATCTTTCCTTTTGACTGAAGAAGTTCCTGAGGGAGGTTATCATCCTCCACTCGAAAAATATGACTAGGGTGATAGCACAGAGATGGGCAAAAATGACTAACAAAGAGATGTCAGCAAGGATGGGAGCCAGTTACCCAGGGAGTGGCCCCTCCTATCCACAGTGACAAGCAGGATGATGCAGACAGTAGTCAAGAAAAAGAAGAAAGCTGGAAGGCTGAATAAAACACAGAGAAGTTCTCATGTTGGCCTGAAATAGCCATTAACATGTCAGTTCAATTGTTGGTATTATCTGGAGCCAGAAACATTCATCTGCCTGGTCATACTTATCAGGCAGAGTACAAAATCAGCCAAATGAGAACTTGTAAAAATTCAGTGGTGAGCTGGTGGGAGCTGAGTGAAAAGGGCTAGGTGTGCAGGACATGGCTTTAATCTCCATCTTAGGTGCCTAGCTCTGTGTTTTAAGCATCTCCTGGTGCTATCCACTTCCCACTGTTCCCAGGATCACCTTACTGAAGCTGCCATTTTCTCCATGAAGGATATAATCTCAGGACAGAGGAAGACGAAGAAAGGCGAAGTGTCAATTTCAGCACAGGAGTATTTCAAATGCTGAAAACTGAGCAGAATTTTCCTAAAGGTGTGTAGCTGATACCCATGTCCAAATGGTGGCATGGTTAGTGGTATGCAAGCCATAGCGGTTTGGTTCCCCTACTCCCCATCTAAATCACAGCAGTTGTAGTCATTAAATGGCACTGAGAATAATACTAACATCTGGCTACTGCTGAAGAGTGGCCACTTTACCATCCCTGAAGTGGTGATGAACTGGGCTTGGTTCAGGTTGTGTCCTTGCAGTATTAAGTAACTGGATGGAAAGCAATGACTTCATGGTGACTTACTGGAACTTATGGGCTAAAGGGATTTCAGCACAGTTACGTGATCTCTGAGACAGAGCCAGGTTGAGCCAAAGTTTAAGCTGAGTCTGCCCACAGCTTTAGGTCAGCTAGATACCAAAAGGAAACAGCCTTTTCCAATGGCAATATACAGAATTACAGAGGGGAAACTTGTGCGTAAGGTTCTATAAGAGAGTAAGTCCACCTGACTCCAATAAAAGGAAGTCTTTTATAAAAGATTATCAAATGAGATGGCTACTAAGTAGACCAAAAGAAAAAAATAATCCCCCTAATGATCACATGGCTGATCTCGGCTAGCCCCTTTCAAGTACATACCTCTAACCAGTCCAAAATATACCTACCTTCTTCTAAACCTATGGTGCTGAGTATCTGAAGACATTCTCTTAATTAGGGGTGCAGATCTTGAGCTCAGAAATTTCTCTGCTTCTGTCTAGAGTTATTACATTTTCCATTTGATGCTTTTCAGAATGGATTTAATTAAAGGGAAGCTAAAGGAATGCTTCAGGTCATATAGCTTACTGACAGTTCTATTATTCAGAAGACAAAATAGAATGATGTAAAAAATATAGCAATTCCCATCACAAACAATGAAATTGAGACCAAAATCCTACTGGGGTCAAAAACATCAGTCTGTGTTTTTCTATTAGGGTTTTAGATTTTAGAAGGCACAAACCATCTCCTAGGTTAAGGTGTAATTTTCAGCTGTTTGGCTACAAACTTAATTTGATCTTCAAAAAGCTATTCAGAAAGGCATCATAAAATATACCTAATTAAATTGGTGGAAAAAATCTGTAACCACGCAAAAGCTATTAAACTAATGGCTAAGAATGGACTTGATGTGGAATAGCATGAGTTGAGATCATACAAAATCATCCAAACACTGCTTGGCTTGATAGAAAAAAAAAAAGGCTTATATCAACAGAAAAGTAGGAGGATGTAAAAGAATACTTCCTGAGATGGGACAGGGAAAGAATGTGTCACTACCAACCTCTTTGGTCCAAAGAATCCCATGATAAGTATTATAAAAATCCACAGGACAAGCTCTGCATCCTGTTTCATTTTCTTTCACAATACTTAGTACCTGACTCTTTAGTTGTCACCTCTCTTGCCTCCACTAGAACATAAGCTTGCAAGGACTAGTCGCAACTATATTCCCAGCACACAGAATAAAATCTGATATAGAATCAGCACTCAAATATTGATTCAGTGAATGAATGTTCTATTCACCATACAAGCAGGGCTACTGGCAATATTACTTCTTGGGAGACAATTTGGAAAAGAATCATTTTATTGGAAAAGAAGATTATCACAAAATGGACAGAAGTCTGAAGAAACTGTTTCATCAACTGGCCTAGCACATTCTATTGGCATCAACATTTCCAACACACAGGAACAGAAGTAACTAGGGACAAAAAGGACCCAGAACCCATCCCAAGGCCAAAGTCCTTTCTAGAGAGGAAATGTATTATGGTCTGAACAGTTCTGACAGCAACTTTTCCGCAGCAGAATGCCCTGTGCATCATTTAATGGTTCTGAAAGCACTAGTGTTTCATATTACAGCTCACTGCCAAATAGATGAGAAGATATGATTTCATGGCTCTGCTTCCAAGGGGGTAAGATGAACAATCTTGCGCCTTTTGCTGCAAGACAGATGTATGAACTTATCCAGTCCTTCTTTTCACGAATGAATACACTTCTAGTCTTTCTCAAAATGCCTCCTAGAGGCAAGCCAGCCCAAACCCATACCCAGAGCAACTGGGAGGTGCAGTGAGAAGAGGCATAGGGCACACAAACTTTGGGTTCTGGCTTAAGCATGCGTGCACTTTTATATTCTAAGCCTTAACACCAGTGTTTAATCTGTGTTTACTTTCCTTACTGTTAAGTAAGAATGACACTGCAAGACAGTTGAGCCAAATTTATTCCGTACCTAGAAATGCATCCTGCACTCTGCTGTGCACTCCAGACATTGTGTACGCCCGTCTGAGAAGGACCAAAGTGAAGTGAGGCAGGACTTCTAGAAGGTGACAGTAACAAACTGGAGGAATCTCAGAAGAATCTTGGGTTCAAATCTTGACTGAGACTTCCTTGCTATGCCACCTTCAGGTTTCTGTGAAATGGGGCCCAATATAATTTCCTTGCAGAATTATTTTTGAGATTAGAAATTATATCGGGGCGCCTGGGTGGCTCAGTTGGTTGAGCGACTGCCTTTGGCTCAGGTCATGATCCCGGAGACCCGGGACTGAGTCCCACATCGGGCTCCCTGCTTGGCAGGAAGCCTGCTTCTCCCTCTCTCACTCCCTCTGCTTGTGTTCCTTCCCTGGCTGTGTTTCTCTCTGTCAAATAAATAAAATCTTAAAAAAAAAATTTATAAAAGTTCTAAGCACAGGAAAGTGGAACAGCAACAGAAACTCAGTATTGGGTAATTATTCCCCAAAACTGCCCGATAAAAAAATAGTGGCTATAGAAGCCACACTGAAGAATTTACCAAGGAAAACTGGGCTATAATTCACAAACATTTCTCTACAACACCACCAACTCTTAAACTTAAGCTCTTTAATCACTGCAAATCTTTTTCAGAGGAAGAAACAGAAAGATGCAAAACAAGTATGTAGTAGTTTAGTACTGTGGGCTAAAAAAACTAAAATTAGCACTAAAATAGTACCTGACTTAAAATATCTGAAAAGTAAAAATAAAAATCTGTAAGAAACAGGATGAGAGGATGCATTTATCATGATGAACACTGAGAAATGTAGAGAATTGCTGGCTCACTATATTGTACAGCTGACATTAACATTGTACGTTAATTATACTGTGGAGGGGAAAACAAATAGAGTGGGAGGATTTGAAAAACATACACTGCATTTAGGAAAAGGCAGTTTCTCCTCTAGCTCACACTATTCCAGCTGGGCACACTGAAAGGCCATTTTTCTGGCTGGAAAACCTCTGTCAGCAAAGAGAAAGGGCACTCTGGATAATGCTTCCTTTCCGGTCTTGATGTAGAATAGCACCATTTGTCTAAATAGAATAATGCACAGCACCCTGGATGAATGAAAGGCTGTAATTTAGCCAAGGCCTCTGCTGACAGCCTGAAAGTAAAGGTGACAAAAAAAAAGTCAAGATTCAATTATTACTTTAGTGAAATCTCACAGATGTCAGATTTACTAGCAAATGGTGTATCTTTACATGTATGCAAGAGTCATACACATGGGCCTCAGGTCACCTCCCACACTACACCAAACCAGGATTTGTACTGTCAGAAAATACGGAATAAATCTGTACTGTCACACTACCCAGAATGAGTACTTTCTTATATTCCATATCAGAGACACCCAAAGACCCATACAAGACTTCTGAAACTAAGAAACAGAAAGACTCAAGCAACTTTTGTAAGCCTACATTTAGATAGTATACTGTCCTGCTTTACATGTAGAACACATCAACCATGTAAATTTCACTACAACTCACCCCACATCAAAGTGGAAACTATCCACAGAGCTCCAGCAAAAGAGAATACTCAAGGCAGGTAGAAAGGGATATTTCAGTAAGGAGACTGAAAAGAATTTGGAGAAAATCCATTTTGAGTCGAGTCTTGTGATAAAAAAGCATTCCATTTTTAAAATCTGAAGCTCTGCCTAAATCAATGATTTTCAAGGGTAGCTGCCGCCAAAATAAATAAGAATCCACTAGGAGGCATGGAATATGTGTATGTTTTCTTTACATCACAGAAACATCCCCACTCAACTTTTTTTTCACAAAATCACAGTTGTGATGAGTCACTATTATTGATGGAAGAAGGCTGGAGTCTTCAGGTATGTTGTGGCAAATAAGAAATAAGAATAATAATAATGATAAAGTAAATAAATAAGTAGATAAGTACTTCCTTCGTGACAATTATAGAAAAAGCCTCAATTCACTACGTCTCAAATTTTACAAGTACAACAGCGAAAGAAAGTAAACAAGCTCTAACGGAAGGATCACCAGAATATGAAAAGAGAAGAATAACTCTCTAGTGAACTACCAAATTTAAAGACAAAAGTACAGAGGGGCACCTGAGTGGCTCTGTCAGTTAAGTATTCAACTCTTGATTTTGATTTTGGCTCAGGTCCTGATCTCAGGATTTTGAGATTGAGCGCCATGTTGGGCTCTGCACTGTGCTCGGGGCCTGCTTGAGATTCTCTCTTTCCCTCTCCCCCTCCAGCCCACCCTGTGTGCACACTCCCTCTATAAAAAAAAAAAAAAAAAAAAAAAAAAGAACAGAAAAGCGGGAGACAATCTAAAATACAAAAAACAATTTTTGGTCTCTAATTATACAAAGTGAGCAAAGGTAAAAAGAACCCTGGGACTGAACAACTAAATCTAAATTGGTCAAATTCACCTTCTGGCCAATTTCTGGTAGGCTGGACTACCTAACTGCAAAATACAATAAAAAATGTCCTGGGGAGACGGCAGGGAAGGAACAGAGGTAAAGTCGAGAGGTCTATTTTTGTAGGAGGAACTGAAAAGGCTCACCAGAATATAACTCTTCAGTAGAAATCATCGTCTTAGCTTAGAGATCAATTTTTAACATCTCTACCTAACTCCATTTGGAATTTCCTTTGGCTCAATGTTCTGAACCTTGGATGCAAAATTAAAAAAACCTGGGTATCCTCCCAAACTATCAATGTCTAGGTCCTGTCTCCAGAAATTCTCTTTAACTGCTCTAGGACTGGGCCCAAACATTGATAGTTTTTCTGTCTGTGTGTGTGTTTAAGATTTATTTATTTGAGAGAGAGAGAGAGAGAATGTGTGATGAGTGAGTGTACACGAGCGGTGATAGGGGCAGGGGGAGAGGGAGAGGCAGAAAATCTCAGGTCGACTGCTCCCAGACGTGGGGGTCGACCTCATGACCTTGAGATCTTGACCTGAGCCAAAACCAAGAGTCAGACACTTAACTGACTGAGCCACCCAGGCACCCTGAATGCTTTTTTTTTTTTTTTTTTAATAAGGTACTAATGTAACTATGCAGTTGGAGTTGAGAAGCCCAAAAGCTTAGCTAAAAGGTCTGTAGCCGCCATACTTCATTAACAGCACACCACTGACCCCTATGGGTAGGGTTCCCTCAGAGCGCAGCGATAAAAGCAGCACACACCATACAGATAGGTTGCAGTCTGCCCCTCTGAAGTAAACACTAAGGTAACCTGAGTGCTCCTTGCCAGGTGGACATGTAATATCGGGATCGTAAAAAGCTACTATTCGTCCTAGAGGGTAAAAGAAGGGCCTTTCCTTCTCTTATTATTACCCAAAAATAATTTCAGGAGTTTCTTGCCCTCCCTCAATTTGGGGCAGAAGAGAAGCCCTCTTTCCAGGAGTATGTTTACTACTAAGTCAAGAGAAAAAGGCATCTGGATTTATCAAAGGCTTCAAGCACCAAACTGAAGGGGTTCACAGTGGTCCCAGAAATTCTGCAGTTTTAGGCAAAATACAGCCCATGTAGCTGGGAGCTTGTTAGAAATGCAGATTCCTTGGTCTCACCTCAGACCAACTAAATCAGAATCTGCCTCTACAAGATCTCCAGGAAATATATAGGATTTATATAGATTTACATTACAGTTTGAGAAGCACTGCTGTAAAGAAAAGATTCATTCAAGAAACAGCACTATTTATATAGATTAAGTAAAAACTCTGAGGACTAGTCATTTCCCTTCTTTAAATTAGATAATTCACAAAACAACAATAAAAGCATTTTATAATGGCACAGTCTATAGCTGCCCTGGAAACTCACCTTCCACGCAGCCAGATTTAGGCTTTCCTTGTGATGTTCTCTTAAAAGGATCTTAGTTCTCTGAGTGAATATATACTTAACCCCACACAGATCCAAAGCAAAAAGGGCTTTTACTCATTTTGATTTCTGAGATATGTTTATATCACAGAATAAGCTGAAAACGGCATGACTTTCTAGGGCTATAACACCAACTATACCACTTTGAATCCTGAAGTCAGGAAGAGGTAAAATACAGAGTTACACTGGCACATTATTGGGCCTCCATAGCAAAGGCTGTGTAATATTTACAAATCCAAATGGGAAAACAACGTACGCCCCATCCCGAAAAGAACATCCTTTACAAAAAAAGGCAAGACAAAGGCCCATGTGTGACTTTAGCTACTACAACCTAAAAATGTAACCTCTCTTTTCCCTATCTGATACAGCACTTGTGGGAATTTTAAAAGATGAGTGGACAGTTAAACAAAATATAAGGAGAAAAGTCACGGGCATTAAGGGCCAGTAACTGCTAATACAAAGTCACAAAGAAATACCATGTCCATTTCCTTCCACACTAAAGCAGGTCAAGAAGCAAGAGCATAAAATCCTGGGCCAGACAACATTAATAGGGCCTCTTCCTTCCTTCCTTCCTTCCTTCCTTCCAGCTTAATTTCTTTTTCATTCTTGGGTTCAGTGCGCCCATCATGTTGTTAGCCACCAGGTAAATTAATAAATAGGGTTGTTAAGGCATAAACTTGAGTTGAGGAAGATGTAACACTTAACTTGTGGGTGATGTGTCAACAGAACAGGAAGAGGTATTTCAAAGGTTATGTGGAATGTCTGAGAGAATCTGTTAATATTTCAGTGTTCACTTTTTTAATCTCCTGAGAGACTCCACAGACCCTTCCGAGTCTACCGGGGAGACTATGTAGCCATGCAGAATGATCATATGAGCAGACTATTCTTATATAATTGGTCAAATCCACTCATTAAAGATATGAATATAAAAAGCAAATGCTTACATTCCAAGAAAGATAATAAGGAGTGCCACCTGCATTCCTATGAGCTGGTGTCTAGAGTTTGGTCAGTGTACAGACTCTGAAAGCAGTAACTTTCCATTAGTAAAATGTACAACCCACAGAGATAGTGACTATAACCCTATTTTCTTAGACCCTCTGCCAGCCAAGAATTAAATATATCTGTACTGGCTGGCATAAATCCCATATAAAATGCTGCCTATAAGGTAGGAGAGCAAAGGCTGGTGTGTGTAGCAGAAAGTGAGGCTGTTTCATTTATGTAATATCTGAGAACATATACTTTCATATCTACAGCATGTCTTCCAATTTCTGATGTTGGGAAGTAAGTTTGTTGGGTCTTTGCAGACAAACATGTATAAGTGTCTAGCTAAAAGGGCCCCTTTAATTCCACCACAATTAAAAACTTGGTTTGTAGAGAGCCATGTGATGTGACTTACATATATATAACTTATACATAAGTATGTTATTTTTCCGGCCTTCTCTGCACAGATGGAAGGTCATCCTTAATACTTCTCACTTATTTTGTACAGCAACAAAAACTAATTTTAGTTCCCATTGGTGGCACACATTCACAGATACTCTGGACTTTGGAGCCTTTTATTATTAGAATCCTGGAAGCTAATTAAATTGGAAGTATGGGTGGGAGGAAGAAGGAGGACAAATAGAACCAATCAAGCAGGACTCCCCAACTGTAATAAAGGTACATTTTTTACACAAATGGCTACCTTAAAACCTTTCAGAATTGGGGCATAAACCAATAAAATATAAAAAAGGCAAATGTTTAAAAGCCTCAATATAGGATGGTCTCTATGAGGTCATTTAAATGCTGTTCAGGGAAAAAGGAATTATAGGGGCTATCCAGAGTTAAAAAGCAAGAGTAGTAATAATTAGCTCTGGAAAGGACACTAAATATTAAGACTGCTGAACAATAGGTTGGCTAAATATCCAAAGTTCTATTTAGAGGCAGGAAGGACAACAAAACAATCACGCACAGTTGCAAAGATGCCTGGTAACAAGTAATTAACTGACAATATCAATTAATTCTAGGAAGACAAAAAATCCTGTCCTTTATCAAAGGACATTGCTCTGCTCATCAAGGAAAGGTCTAGTTCTAAAAAGCTGAATAATCTAAAGCTCTTTAGCATATCAAGAGTTAAAAATAACCAAAAGAAAGAAAGAAAGAAAGATACATACCAGACTATCTAGTCCTCCTCCCAAGAGATCCACTGCTCCCATCTGCATGGAGGACACCTGTGGCACATTGACTGGGGGACCGAGGTCAAGGTTTAAAAGGTCTCCTAGAAGGTCACCTTGAGAGGGGATCACCTGAGGCTGTTCCAGGTTCGTGGCAGTGGTGGTGCCAACAGGGCTGTCACCTGCATCCGTGCTGCAGTCACACACACAAGGAGGGGAAACGGAAAAGTCAGGTTTACCCAGGACAAAATAACAAGGCATAAGCAAATGTCAGATCTATAAAACAGGGGGGGAGGGGGGAAACCAAACAAACAAAAATAGAACTTTTTTTTTTAGCAGTATTTTTTTTTTAAGATTTTATTTTTTATTTTTTTATTTTTAAAAAATATTTTATTTATTTGACAGAGAGAAACACAGCCAGAGAGGGAACACAAGCAGGGGGAGTGAGAGAGGGAGAAGCAGGCTTCCCGCTGAGCAGGGAGCCCGATGTGGGACTCGATCCTGGGTCTCCGGGATCATGACCTGAGCCGAAGGCAGTCGCTTAACCAACTGAGCCACCCAGGCGCCCCTAAAGATTTTATTTTTAAATGATCGTTACAACCAATGTAGGGCTCAAACTTACAACACCAAGATTATGAGCTGCATGCTCTACTGATTGAGCCACCCAGGTCTCTCAAAAAAATTATTTCATGATCACATGCTGATGCACAGGAAAAGAGGACAGCAGTTCTTATTTTTATTTTTTTTAAAGATTTTATTTATTTGACAGAGAGAAACACAGCTAGAGAGGGAACACAAGCAGGGGGAGTGACAGAGGGAGAAGCAGGCTTCCCGCCGAGCAGGGAGCCCGATGTGGGGCTTGATCTCGGGTCTCCGGGATCATGACCTGAGCCGAAAGCAGTTGCTTAACCAACTGAGCCACCCAGGCATCCCAGCAGTTCTTATTCTTATCAAAATATAGTTGCTAAAAAGGAAATAAATATATGCTATATAACCTCAGCAGTCAGTCAATTTTAACTGAGCGCCTACACTATGATGGAGCACCATAATGAGAACCTTAGGGCCATATTTTTAAAAAAAGGAAATATATTTCCTGTCCTCAAAAAACTTAAACAACAACAAAAAGCATTACAAATGACTCCAAAGCACATTCAGTGTGTAACAGCAGAAATGAGTACTGTATGAGTGTCTGCATACTGATGGGATAGAGCTGAGAAACAGAACAGGTCAGGTAAACTGATTCTAAAAGCTTCGGAGAATGGTTTTGTGACTAGATTTTGAAGAACAGCACAGTTATGGGGAACCACCAGGGAGAGATTTTCCCTGAAGAACAGGTGGTTTGTACAAAGGCACAAAAATGAACAGTGTGACATTAGGGGTGGTGAAAAAATTATACTGCCAGGAGCAGAAACTGGGATTAAGATTTTGACTAAGAAAGAGAAGATGAGGGGCACCTGCGTGGGTCAGTCATTGAGCATCTGCCTTCGGCTCAGGTCATGATCCCAGGGTCCTGGGATCAATCAGATCAAGCTCCACATCTGGCTCCCTGCTCAGTAGGAAGTCTGCTTTCCCCTCTCCCACTCCCCCTGCCTCTGTTCCCTCCCCTACTGTGTCTCTGTCAAATAAATAAAATCTTTAAAAAGAGAAGATGAGAGAGAGAAAACTGAAAACTAGCCTGAGAAGTTAATTTTTATGAGAGGCAATGCAGAATCACCTTGATTTGTTGAACAAAGAACTAAAAGTAACATTACAGAAACATTAGTAGCTGTGTGTCAGATGGACCAAAGTTGGAAGAATGAGCATGGAGACCAGCAAAGAGTAAGCTAAACTGCTACTGCCGCTGTACATAAAAATAAAAAGTAGTGAGCTCCGAGACGTAACAGATGTTGCAGGGTCAACTGGACAACCGTGTGAGGAAAAAAATGAGCCTTGACTCTTGTACCTCACAAAATAAAAATTAAAGAGACAAAGCCAACAAAAATGTGAATGGAAAAAACTAGGAGAATACCTCCATGGCCTTAGAGTAGACAAAAGTTTCTGCAGAAAACACTAAGTATAAAGAAAAAAAAATGACTTTCCGGACTTCACTAAAACTGAGAACATCTTTTCTTTAAATAACACTATCTAAACAGAATGAGAGAAAGTATATTCCACAGACTACAAAAAGATGCTTACAACACATGTATCTGACAAGACGTGTACCAAAATCACATAAAAGATTCCTATGAATCATTCAATTACTATATGAAGAATTCCTACAATGAAAAAGGGAACTCATTAAAAAATAAGGAGAGGGTCAGGCATATCACAAAACGAGACCTACTAGCAGTCTATACACATGAAGAGGGACTTAAGCCATCTCTACTCAACAGGAAAATGCCAATGAAAACTAAAGCAAGACCCCATCACATACCTGCCAGAACAGCAACAATTAAGATGACTGGCAATCCCAAGTGCCCCTCAGGAAGGGGATCACCTAAAACTCACACACTGCTGGAAGTGTACACTGGTATGATCTCTTGGGAACACTGGCAGTGTCTCCTAGAACTAAATATACATTTATCCTATGACTCAACAATTCCATCTCTAGCTGTACACACAGAGAAGTATATAAGTCTACTAAGACATATGCAACAATATTCATAGCAGCTTATAAGAGCCCCAAACTGAAACCAATGCAAAGGTACATCAACGGAAGATATAAGTAAACTGTGCTACATTTGGGCAATGGAATACTATGTACCAATAAAGAAATATAATTGATTGAAATCACGTTCAAGAATAAGCAAAACTGTAGTGATAGAAGTCAAAACACTGGTTATCTTTGGAGAGTGAATATTAACTGCAAAGGGGCATGAAGAATCTTCTACAGTGCTGGAAGTATCTGATCCAGGGTGCTGGTTATGACTGCATCCATATGGAAAAATCTACTGAGCTAGGAGCTAAAGGTTAGTGTACCATTAAGATTATTATAAATGATATATCAATTTAAAAAGTGGGGGAGGGAAGGAAGTGGGAAAATCCCACAAAGAAAATTTCAGGCTCAGGGTTTCACTGTGAATTCTTCCAAACATTTAAGAACAATAAAACCAATCTTAGATAAATTTTAAAAGGGAGCAGAGAATGACAATTAAGAAAATCTGAAAGTGGGGTGCTTGAGTGGCTCAGTCATTAAGCGTCTGCCTTTTGCTCAAGTCATGATCCTGGAGTTCTGGGATCGAGCCCCACACCGGGCTCCCTGCTTGGCAAGAAGCCTGCTTCTCCCTCTCTCACTCCCCCTGCTTGTGTTGCCTCTCTAGCTGTGTTTCTCTCTGTCAAATAAAGAAATAAAATCTTTTAAAAAAATACAGAAAACATTTTTCATACTTAAAAAAATTTAAAAACCAGAGATGTCCCCTTAAGGTAAAGAACATAATTAAAGTGACTACTACCATCACTTCTATTTAGTGTTGCCCTAGAGGTCTTAACTAAACCATTTGTGCAACAAAATTTTTTTGAAGGGCATAAGATTTTGAAAGAAAGGTGATTTGATTGGCTGTGTTAAAATAAAAAATGCAGAAAAATCCTTAGAACAATGAGAAAATGTGTCAATTTGCTAGCTCTAAAGACCTATGAGTGGAAAGCAATTGTATTTAATCGAACAGGTGGAAAAGATTATTTTTTTAAAGACATCATTTAAAACTTCCTCATAGTGTAGTGAAAAGAAGGGCCATATGTACCCCAATGTTCATACCAGCAATGGCCACAATCGCCGCACTGTGGAAAGAGCCAAGGTGCCCTTCAACAGACGAATGGGTAAAGAAGTATGGTCCATATATACAATGGAATTACACCTCCATCAGAAAGGATGAATATCCAACTTTTGTATCACCATGGATAGGACTGGAGGAGGTGATGCTGAGTGAAATAAGCCAAGCAGAGGAAGTCAAGTACCATATGGTTTCACTTACTGGTGGAGCATAAGGAGTAACACGAAGGACAGTGAGAGAAGGAAAGGAAATGGGAAGTGGGGTAAATCAGAGAGGGAGATGAAGCATGAGAGACTTTGGACTCTGAGAAACGAACTGAGGGTTTTGGAAGGGAAGGGGGTGGGGGGGAGGGGGGAGCTTGGTGGTGGGTATTGAGGGCACGAATTGCATGGAGCACTGGGTGTGGGGCATAAATAGTGAATCTTGGAACACCGAAAAAATAAGATAAATTATTATTAAAAAAAAAGAAAAGAAATTGACTCATACAATTGTAGAGGCTAATAAGCCCAAAATCTCCAGGATGGCTAGCAGGCTAAAGACCCAGGATAAACTGATGATGTCGTTCAAATCTGAAGACCAGAAGTCCTTCCTGCTTAAAGGAAATCAATCTTTTGCAGGCCTTGAAACGGACTGGATGAGGCCCACCCATGTTATAGAGGACTATCTACTCAAAGTTATTTAAATATAGTATCATCCCAAAACACCTTCATAGGAACATCCATAATAGTGTTTCAACACATTTCTGGGCCCTGTGTGTAGCCCAGCCAAGTCAACATACAAATTAACCATCACAGGATTGATAGATAAAGGTACAGGGCTTCTTTTTGAAATGATAAAAATATATTCTAAAATTGACTGTGGTAATGGTTGAACATGTTGTGAATACACTAAAGAACAGTGAACTGTATACATTTTAATAGGTGAGCTGTATGTAAATCATACCTCAATAAAACTATTTTTTTCATAAAGACTGAAAAAAAAATAGCATGTGGTTCAGAGTAAGAAGACAAAGATCAAGTGTTGGCTCCAAAAATGACCAGCTGTGCGATCTTGCGCAAGTGACAACTTTTCTGAGACAAAGATTCCTCATCAATAAAATGACGGCAATGTCACCAAAACACAGGGATCTATTTTAGACAGGACGAAATGAAAACATGGTATAAAATGTAAAGCCTTATAATAGATCAGTGGCATGTTTAGTAGATCAGTTCCTGAAACGAATACAGAAAGAGAAGGTTCAGAATAAGCCTTATAACACAATCAAGATTAATGATCAGAAAAGAGAATGAACACAGAACAGCAAATATTACAGATAAAAACAATCTATAAAAGATGACTTAGAGGCAAAAAATGTCAAGGAAACTAAGATGAGAAGTATCTAAATTGGGGGAAGAGTGGCAAATATAGCCAAAAATCAATAAAGAAGTCAAAAGGGGGAAACAATTTCATATATACCTGCCTGGAAATATAGGAAATCTCTAAAAGGATATTCTCTGAACATGAAATTCTATCATCTTATGACATGTGCCATTTAAGAAGTGTTCCATCATACTGTTTATCAGTACCTCTCAATAGAAGGCATAATAGGTAACAATGCACATTTTTCTTGCCATGAGAAGATAGTGAGTTAGATGAAAAGACGTAAAATGATCCTGTGGTTTCTACAAGCACATGGTAAATCATTATGCATTCTTTCTAAATGACAAACTCAAGAAAATAAACATGAAAATGTTTCCCATCGTAAATTCCTAAGAAATAACTGCACAACTGTCACCAAAGCAATATTTTTAAAAGGTTAGGTTTTTCTAAAGTAGACAACTATTTACCATCTCACCCCCCCCCAGAGCAGCTGACAAGTTTAAGTAAGCAACAGCCAACTAAAAAGCACTTTTTCTTTTCCCAATGATTTTAAAAGATTTAGTTAAGCAAGCATTTTTAGATCTCTAGAAGAGGCAGAATAAGGCTTTACAGTGTAGCCATATTTCATGTCAGAGGCAAGCAATTCTTAACTGAACAATGCAGAAGAGAGCTAGGTAATATTAGTGCTATTATGAATATGCCATCTGCAACAACATACCATCCCTATTTATTTCAAAAGGGATTTTTATGCATTTGTGTCTCCTTTAAAAAGACAATACAAGGGTGCCTGGGTGGCTCAGTGCATTAAAGCCTCTGCCTTCGGCTCAGGTCATGATCCCAAGGTCCTGGGATCAGCGGCATTGGGCTCTCTGCTCAGCAGGGAGCCTGCTTCCTCCTCTCTGCCTGTCTCTCTGCCTACTTGTGATCTCTCTCTGTCAAATAAATAAATAAAAATCTTAAAAAAAAAGACAATACAAGCACAAATAAACCAAAAAAAAAAAAAAAAGATTATCTGAAAAGAAACATGAGATTGTGAAGATTATAAGTAAAAAAAAACAATCAGATAAAGACCTTATGTAAGAGATTGTTTCTTTTTATAGTTTAAACACTTTTATAGTTAAATCAATTTGTTGATTTGTTTCAGTTCCCCCCTCTGAGGGTCAAAAGTTACCAGGAGACAGGTAATCTAAATGGCATATAAATATGGTTACAAAGGCAAGTTAAAAAGAAAATCCCTATTTAATACCCAAACTTAGAAGACTGGGAGATGATGTACTTAGAAGTCAAATCTCACATCTAGAAATGTGCTTGTCTATAAGAGAAACACTCTACTGTTACAAGGCCTAATCCTTATGAAGCCACAACTTCCTTTGGGTAAAAATCATAGCAACTGCTCTAAAACCAAAGAGGCAATTCAAGTGAAGGCTAATGAATATCAATAAACATTTGCTTGGATGTTGTCCTTTCTTATTTATTTATTTAAAATTTTATTTATTTGTCAGAAAGACAGAACACAAGCACGGTGAGCAGCAGAGGGAGAGGGAGAAGCAGGGTCCTTGCTCAGCAGGGAGCGGATGATGGACCTGATTCCAGAACCCTGGTATCGTGACCTGAGCGGAAGGCAGATGCTTAACCGACTGAGCCACCCAGGCATCCTGTGTCCTTTCCTTTTTAAAGATGTCCTTTCTCTTTCTTTTTTTTTGATGAGTCTGACTAAAAGTTTAGCAATTTTATTGATCTGTTCAGAGAACCAGCTTCTTGTTTCCTTAATCTGTTCTATTATTTTTTTTGGTTTCTATTTCATTTATTTCTGCTTTACTCTTTACTATTTCCTTCCTTCTACCAGCTTTGTGCTTGGTTTTGTTTTTTCTTTTTTTTCCTTGTTCTTTTAGGTGTAATATTAGTTCAGGATTTTACTTGCTTCCAGAGTTGGCCTCAGGAAGGTACTGCTGTAATCTTCCCTCTTATAACAACACTGCTACATCCCAACTCTGTCTAAATGTTCTAATCAAAAAACACAAGCTGACTGAACGGATAAAAAAACAAGAGCCACCTATATGCTTCCCACAAGAGATTTAATCCAGATCTAAAGACACATGCAGACTGGGGCGCCTGGGTGGCTCAGTTGGTTAAGCGACTGCCTTCAGCTCAGGGCATGATCCCGGAGACCCGGGATCGAGTCCCACATCGGGCTCCCTGCTCGGCGGGAAGCCTGCTTCTCCCTCTCTCACTCCCCTTGCTTGTTGTGTTCCCTCTCTAGCTGTGTTTCTCTCTGTCAAATAAATAAATAAAATCTTTAAAAAAAATAAAATCTCAAAAAAAAAAAAAAGAAAGAAAAAGAAAAGTTAAAGGTACATAGAGAGGCTTTCTTCTAAATTTTCAGCCATGACTGGGTTTCTACCCTCATCTGCAGATATAAGCAACTCTCAAACTTTAGCAGTTTAGAAGGTCTTCACCATTTTCTAAAGCCATAAGAACACAGAAGGGCCTTTCACCTATTATGTTTGTCTTCACTGCTATTCAGATGGAGCCCCCAAGGCAGTATAGCAGCTTTGCAAAATGCACAGCAAGTTCTCTTCTAGACTATAAAAGTATGAGGAAGACCAACTCTCTCTAGACTTGCTTCTTACTCAAAACCTAGTTCACCTGCTTACCTCCCATGATGTATTGGCAAGTGTTTGCGATGGATTCCATGACTTCCTTCCACAAAAGCATTGGGAGGCTTATGGTACACTGAAGCCAAAGATCCAATGTGGCAGATTAGTTCGTCCAGCAGAGTTGGCTCAATAAGATCTGTCTCCTCAGAGATCAGTGGCTTCTCAGACAAGACTACTTCTTTGGCTGTGACAGGGTCCGTTGAGAGAAGGCGCCAATAAATATAGCCTCGGTCTCGAAGGTCAGGATTATCAGAATCCTAATGAAAGGCAAGGGCAATAAAGTTTAAATGGAACTTTTCTCCATACAGAAACGCAACCTGCTTGATTTATTATCAAGGCAATGCTATAGTGATTTAAAGAGTTGGCCGTTAAGATATTTAAACTCGGGTGCCTAGGTGGCTCAGTAGGTTCTAAGCATCTGCCTTTGGCTCAGGTTATGATCCCAGAGACCCAGGATCCAGCTCCAAATTGTGCTCCCAGCTCAGCGAGGAAGCCTGCTTCTCCCTCTCCCTCTGAACCCCCCACTCCACCTGAACTCTCTCTCTCTCAAATAAAAATATTTAAACTCAACATAGTTTTAACACACTCATAACTCTACAATCTCTAATGTTTCAAAGAACTTAAATATAAACTGAGATGGGTTACTCCTAAGACCAAATTCAAGGAAAAGGAAAACAGAAGTTCAATCTGGTAAAAATTAACTCCTTGATAAGGCCTTGGAACATAAAATAATGTTTTTTTTTTAAACTGCTATAAATATTAGCAGGATTATTCATGAAATATACCTTAAAAATATTTCACCCATGTGTTCTTTCTTCTTTCAAATATTTATTAAGTATCTCCTATGGAGACATTGGGCGGCCCTGGAAATAAAGGATAACAACACATAGTGCCTGACTTTGATAAGCCCAGAGTACTAATTATCACAATATAGAATGAGAGGAACTACCATCTAAACTAATTAACAACTGTCAGAGCAAGCATGGAACTAAGTGCTTCCCAAAGGGGTGACATTTTGCAGGGAGGAGGGACAGATGGAGAGAATTTTTTTTTTTAAGATTTTATTATTTGAGAGAGCACAAGCAGGGGGAGAGACAGAGGGAAAGGAACAAGCAGACTCCCCGCTGAGTGGGGACACAGACCTGGGGCTCGATCCCAGAACCCTGAGATCAAGACTTGAGCTAAAGTTTAGACACTTAACCAACTGAGCCACCCTGGCGCCCCCACAAAGGGATGACATTTTAATGTTTCTTTCTGTAGTAGTTTTTTAAAAAAAATTATCAATGCCACATCACAATTAGAAATTTGTAATACAAAAATAAGTCTCCAAGGTGCCTGGCTGGCTCAGTTGGTAGAGTTAACAACTTTTATTCTTGGGGGTCATGAGTTCAAGCCCGACGTTGGCTGTAGAGATTACTTAAAAATAAAATCTTTTAAAAAATTAAAAAACTGGGGCGCCTGGGTGGCTCAGTTGGTTAAGCGTCTGCCTTCAGCTCAGGTCATGATCCCAGAGACCCGGGATCGAGCCCCACATCGGGCTCCCTGCTCGGCGGGAAGCCTGCTTCTCCCTCTCTCATTCCCTCTGCTTGTGTTCCCTCTCTCGCTGTGTTTCTCTCTGTCAAATAAATAAAATCTTAAAAAAAAAAAAAATTAAAAAACCTGGGGTGCCTGGGTGGCTCAGTTGGTTAAGCAACTGCCTTCGGCTCAGGTCATGATCCCGGAGACCCAGGATGGAGCCCCGCATCAGGCTCCCTGCTCACTGGGAAGCCTGCTTCTCCCTCTCTCACTCCCCCTGTTTGTGCTCCCTCTTTCACTGTGTTTCTCTCTACCAAATAAATAAATAAATAATCTTAAAAAAATTAAAAAAACTTTAACAATAGGGATGCCTTAGTGGTTCAGTCAGTTAAGCATCTGTGTTCAGCTCTGGTCATGATCCCAGGGTCCTAGGACTGAGCCCCACGTTGGGCTCTCTGCTCAGTGCGGAGGCTGCTTCTTCCTTTTCCTTTGTCCCTCTCCCTGGCTTGAACCTTCTTGCTCTCTCTCCCACTCTGTCAAATGAAACGAAAATAAATAAAAACTTTAAGTCTTCCCAAACATCCAATCCTTCCACACTTTCACTCTCCTGCGGGGTATGTATCCTTCCAGAAACCTCCTAGGCATACATATATTCATTTCATACAAAACCAGTTTCAATTATATATACTGTGCTGCAAGGTGCTTTCCACATTAGCATATACACCTGTCAATTTCCCCTGTATACAGAGCACTGCATTGTTACTGACTTATGCCCTATCAGTGGACATTTAGATTCCTGCCTCTTTCTCCCTCCATCCTGCCATTCACTCATTCATTCATTCATGTGATCATTAGAGAGTGGAAATACATATCCTGATATCTACCTCTCAGACTATGTGTACACGGTGGCACGTATGCCCACGCTGTTCCATTGCCACAACAGTTAAGTCCCTGTTTCAGTTCTCTGTATTTAAAGCATACTACAAAAATATTTTCTTCAAGAGTGGGCCAATCTGAGGGCTTCCATGTGAGTTTCTAAGTAAGCAGATGAACTGGTTCATGATTTAGCCATGTAAGGCACTTAAGCATTCATCTTAACACGAGCAGTGAACTCAATGGTTTTGACTACATGCTTTTTCTCAGTTGTATATTGTTTTTTTTTTTTTTAAAGATTTTATTTATTTGACAGAGAGAAACACAGCCAGAGAGGGAACACAAGCAGGGGGAGTGAGAGAGGGAGAAGCAGGCTTCCCGCCGAGCAGGGAGCCCAATGTGGGGCTCAATCCTGGGTCTCCGGGATCATGACCTGAGCTGAAGGCAGTCGCCCAACCAACTGAGCCACCCAGGCACCCCACAGTTGTATATTGTTTAATTTGCATCCATAGTAGATTATTGGTTCAAACAAAAAAGCATAAAGAACACCAAGATTAGTTACTAGAGTATCAAAATCATAAACATGACTTAAGATGATCTTTATCACATACCTAGACTGCATCACTGGAACAGAAGTGCATATATATATTATATAGACACACCATATCAAAATGTATGTAGTATTTGATGCCAGGGTTAAAAAAAGGAAATAGGGATGGTATCCAATTTACATGATTTTGTTTTGTTTTTGAGCAGTCAGGTAATTCATTTATAAATAGCAGCCTGAAACCTCGTCACTTAGATTTTCATTTGGAAACAAAGTTTAAAGATTATAAAATATAAACAGACTTTTTTTAAGAGTGCAGAATATGAGTTTCTCAAAATAACAGGTCAGGAAAGTAATACCCACCCCTGCTTTTGTTGATACATAAATTAAGTCTTAATTTATATATTCAATCCCCAAAGCACACCATTTGAAATTTGCAGACTAATTATGTTTCTTATATAATTAAAATGAAATACTATACATCACTTGACTGGGAAACATCAGTCTTCTGTCTTTACAAATTGATAATATTGTTGAGGTACTAAACTTTATAATACAATTTAACAATACACTGATTAAAATACTTTTTACTTCAAATTATTTATTTCCTCTATTATACACATATTTAAAATGGCAAAAAGAAAAAAAATCCTGTGGGGATTTACAAAATTATGTACATCTAATGAAAAAAGTTTGAGCCTCCCCCCAAATTTAAAACTGCAATAGGGCAAATGCCGCATGCAGAATCACTGGGCTAAAGGGTATACAGACTGGGGGGTGCCTAGGTGGCTCAGTCAGTTAAGTTTGACTTTTTTATTTTTATTTTTTGAAGATTTTATTTATTTATTTGAGAGAGTGAGAGTGCACAAACACTGGTGGGGGCTGAGGGGAGAGGTAGAGGGAAAAGCAAATACCTCACTGGGCAGGAAGCCCATTCTGGGCCTGGTTCCCAGGACCCCAAGATCATGACCTGAACTGAAGGCAGACATTTAACAAACTAACCACCCAGGCAACCCAGTTCAATCTGATTTGATTCTTTATTTTTTTTTTTTTATGATTTTATTTATTTTGACAGAGAGAAACACAGCCAGAGGGGGAACACAAGCAGGGGGAGTGAGATAGGGAGAAGCA
>PITA01022261.1:0-30746 GCA_004023965.1 Spilogale gracilis | reverse complement strand
TTTGTTTGTTTTGTTTCTTAAATTCTACATATGAGTGAAATCATATAGTATCTGTCCTTCTCTGAGTGACTTATTTCACTTAGTGTTATACTCTCTAAATCTATCTATATTATTACAAATGACAAGATTTCATTATTTTTTATGGCTGAGTAATATTCCATTGTATATACATAAGACCATATCTTTTTTATTCATTCATCTATTAGTGGACATTTGGGTTACTTCCATATCTTGGCTGTTATAAAAAATGTTACAATAAACATAAGGGCACATATATTGTACCAAATTAGTGTTTTCATTTTCTTGGGGTAACCCAATAGTGGAATTACTGTGTCATATGTTAATGATCTTTAAATCTTTGAGGAGCCTCCATACTGTCTTCCACAGTGGCTACCCCAGCTTGCATTCCCACCAACCGTGCATGAGGGTTCCTTTTTATCCACATCTTCACTGACACCTATTATTCCTTGTGTTTTCAATTTCAGCCACTCTGACAGATAAGAGGTGATATCTCATTGTGATTCTGATTTGCATTCCCTTGACAATCAGTTATGTTGAGCATCTTTTCATGTATCTGTTGGCCATCTGTATGTCTTCTTTAGAAAAATGTCTGTTCATGTCTTCTGCCTATTTTCATTTTTTTTAAATATTTTATTCATTTATTTGACAGAGAGAGAGATCACAAGTAGGCAGAGAGGCAGGCAGAGAGAGAGGAGGAAGCAGGTTCCCTGCTGAACAGAGAGCCCGATGTGGGCCTCGATCCCAGTACCCTAAGATCATGACCTGAGCTGAAGGCAGAGGCTTTAACCCACTGAGCCACCCAGGCGCCCTGTCTTCTGCCTATTTTTCTATTGGATTATTTGTCCCTTTGGTGTTGACTTGGTTGTATAGGTTCCTTACATATTTTGGATAGTAATCCCTTATTGGATATATCATTTGCAAATATCTTTTCTCATTCAGTGGGTTTTCTTTTTGTTTTATTGATTGTTTCCTTCATTGTGCAAAAGCTTTTTATTTTGTGTAGTTCCAGTAGTTTAATTTTGCTCTGGTTTCCCTTGCCAAAGGAGACATATCTAGAAAAACGTTGCTATGAGTAATATCAAAGAAATTACTGTCTATATTTTCTTCTAGGAATTTATGGTTTTCAGGTCTCACATTTAGGTCTTTAATCCATTCAGAGTTTATTTTTCTGTATAGTATTAGAAAGTGGCCCAATTTTATTCTTTTGCATATAGCTATCCAGTTTTACCAAAACCATTTGTTGAAGAAACTGTCTTTTTCCCATTCCATATTCTTGACTCCTTTGTTATAGATTAATTGAGTATATAGTCATGGGTTTATTTCCAGGCTCTCTATTTTGTTCCATTGACCTATGTGTCTATTTTTATGCAAGGACCATTAAGTCTGACTTTTTTAAACAAATTATGTGCCTACAAACCAAAGGTCCAGTTTTCTTAATTTTTAAAATGAAATAAATCCTCAGATACAAATCATAGAATACCAAAATAAATTCAGTAACCAAAATTTACTGAAACAAGTCAGAGATTGGTAACAAGTCATAGGATAAAATTAATTCAGCAACAAGGACACTAAAACCTATTAGAAACCAAATCATTGTGGAGACAGACTTACCCGGCAGCAAATGCAAAGGACAAACAAAATTTGAGCACACATGACCCAATAAGTATGTCTTAGGCCCAAGGAACCCATGCAATGGCTGCCAAGTGAGGGTCTTCAAAATTATTTTGGTAGAACCCGTCAAAGGATGTCAAAGGATGAGACCCATCATGTAAAGTCTGAACCTAGAATGCTGAATTTATTACCTACATAAGTAAGGGAAACTTCTGCTGATCACATGAGACTTCATTGAGCTAAGCTAACTTCTGATCTTTTTTAGAGTGTGGGGAAGATGCAAGAGTGGGAAGGTGTCAGTCTTAAAAGTGTGAGCTGACTGTAGATGCTGGAGTCAATTGGCATCAGTCCAAGTAGTATGCTCACTGGGGTGAGTCCACTGCAAAATGACTGGCTTTCATAGCATAAGGTTGTCACAGATTGGTTGGCTTTCAGAGATCTGTTCACTGAAGCGAGTTGTCATTGATTGATTTAAAGTCAGTTCTGGCGTTTACTGGTTACCATGGCTATATAACTGTCAGTCTTTTTTTCAGAGTATGGGGACTTTTCTCTCTCAATCTCTGTTACATCCTCTTGATTAGATTCACAAAGAATTAAAGAGAAATAATATTACTAACTCCAAATAGATTATACCCATCTCTTCTCTTTGTCTCTGTGACTGGCCAATATTTCCAAAGGAAATGAAATAGACCAGGCTGGCTTGCTTTCCATAGAACCATGTTGCTTACTGTATTGCTTCCTGTGATTTCCAGGTGATTGTATATTAGATTAATAAATTCGTTCTCATTTTTACCATGGTCTCAGGCACAACCAATGATAAGATTAGTAGTTTTGTTCTCCATATTCACCCTTCGCTTTCCTTTTTCAAAAGAAAAGCTTCAACCTTTTTTAGTCCTCTTGGACTTCCACTGCTCTTCATGGCTTCTTCTACATAGTGGCTAGTGCATTTGTATGGGGGCTAAATCAATGAATCTATAAGTAAACAATTCTACTGCTGTGAATATGCCCAACTTTTCAAAATGGGGACCTACTGGGTGAGAAACAGGACATATTTTGACAAGATAACTAGCAATGCACAGTTACATGTTTTCAATGCCAAGGGAGTTGTGCAGAATTTAAACACTAAAGGGGCTCAGAGTTGAGTGACACTGCCCTAAGTAATTCCCTGAGGCTTCACAGAGGAGATGGGACTTAATCTGATTCCACAATATCCCCACGTATGTTAATAGGCAAAGGGGTGAAGCCTTAAATACAGACAACACAACATTCTAAGAGGTCAAGTGGGGAATTTACTTGATATATTTAGAGATAACATGGAGCTGTTCTGCTTCTTGTTGCTATGGAGAAAGTTGCAAGAGACTGTTACTCTTTGTCTCACAACCAAACAAGGTGGATAAGCTATCAACGCATAGTGAGTTACACTTGAACTCTAAATAATGACCAACCTTTTAGATGGGAAGGAAACCCATGGCTGCTCTCCTCCCTGACTGAGCAGCAAGAGAAAGATGAATCCTACAAGTATAGGAAAAAAGAGGAACCAGCCAAACTTTCAACGAACTTCTAATAGGCATATGTGAACTGAAATGACAGATCAGAATTCCAGGAGTCTTAGCCCCAGAGCAGGTCTGCATCTACCTGCCCATTCTTTTACACAGGTCTTCAGTGAGTGTTCAGCATAGCATACTAAAAACTGGGGGCAGAAGAGAAATGAGAGGTATTTCCCCAAGGCACACAGGGCCGCCTTCTGCAAGAGGGCCAACCCCTGAAACATGGGAAGAAGAACAGGGTAGCAGGGAAAAACCAGTCCAAGACCCAAAGTGCTTTCAATTGGAAAGAGCTGGGGACAGGGAAGAGAAACTGGGAGAAATCTCCCAAAAGCAGAAAGAAATCTCTCTAGGTGCAAAATGCCTAGGGTAGTATTGGAGAGCAAAGTGAGCTATCTGGAAACACTGGAGTGAACTATAAAACACAGTACTCCTACCATCAGGAAAGTGAGCAGCTCAGCTATAATAAACATAGAGATTTCTGGATCTCAACAGTGGTCCCATCCCAATCCCCAGAAAAGAGAATGCCCTAGTCCTGCTCTCAAAGTACTTGAAACAAGTGGTGAACTAAATCAAAGTTGCAAAAAACCCCAAGGCTGGCTGGAGTACAGGTGACATTGACTCAATCATCCCACTCTAGAAACCTGAAACAAGAATGCACAGGCCCTTTTCTGGGGGTAAATTGTATTCACTTTGGTCTCTACTGTTCTTTTACACAAAATACCTAGCACACATAAAAAAATTACAATATGCACAAAGAAGCAAATAAATGTGGTCTAAAAACAAGAGAAGAGTCGATAGACACAGATAACCTAGCATATGAAATTGTCAGACATAAGGATCCATGCAGACAAAGGATCCACATAGACAATATATAAATATTCTTAAGCTTTTCATCATCTTTCTTTAAAAAAAATGCAGATTCCTGGATCAATTTATTGAGAAACTGAGAAGGAAGGCAAAAACTTCTTTTTTTTTTTAAGATTTTATTTATTTATTTATTTGACAGAGAGACACAGCTAGAGAGGGAACACAAGCAGGGGGAGTGAGAGAGGGAGGAAACAGGCCTCCTGCTGAGCAGGGAGCCCGATGTGGAACTAGATTCCAGGACCCCGGGATCATGACCTGAGCCAAAAGCAGACGCTTGATGACTGAGCCACCCAGGCGCCCTCATTGTCTTTCACTAATAGTTTTTCTTCCCTTTAATTTATGTCAGCTTCTCTATTTTATGTATTTGAAGATTAATTTTAAAAAACAAACATTTCAAAGAAGTCAAAGAAAAATATGTATGTTAGATATAAATTACGCTGGGATATAAATTAGAAATTTTTACAAGTCTTAAAGTAAAAACGTTTTTGTCGGGACGGTGCTTGATCCGCCCCTCCCGCCATGCCCAAGCCACCGGAAAACTTTGGTGGAGGTACCTGTGAATGTGAATGAAAGCCCCTCTGGGCTTTCCCCGCCTAGATTCCAGAAAGCCACTTACCCTGTGGGTCAGGGCAATATGTCCTTGGTGTGCTTATTCAAGACATAGTTTCATTCAATCCTCCTCCCGGTAATCATATCTCTGTATCTCTTATTGTATTTCTTGATCCCGGTGCCTCAATGGTCTCAACTTCTGTGAGTTTAAGCATCACTCTGTACCCTGCAGTAACAATACTAATCCTGTCTCTAGGGCGGGTGCAAAAGCAGTTAAAGATTTAACTGCACCACCCAATTTCCTCACTTGGGAATAATAAAAGACTGGGACCCTTGACAGTCAAGAGAGACAAAGCCATGAGACAGAGAGAGACTGAGAGCCTGCAGAGAGACTGAGAGACAAAGGCAGAGGGCCTGCGAGGAGGCAGCAAGAGAGAGCTTTGGAGGAGAAAACTGGAAAACAGCAAGAGAGCCTTAGAGGAGAGCAGCAAGGATCAGAGAGAGCCTGCAAAGAGAGACAGAAACAGAGAAGCAAAGAAAGCAGCAGAAAGAGAAGCAGACAGAGAGTAGAGAGACAGAAGAGGAGAGAGAAGTAGAGCAAGAGGGCCAAAGCCAGAGCTAGAGAGCTAGAGCTAGAGAGCCAATGCTAAAAAGCCAGAGCGTGCGCCTGAGCCTGCTTCATAGGTCTCTCCTGACTGACCTCGGGTCTGTCAGCTTGCATTAGATTCCCTTGTCCGTGTCATTATTTCGCCCGCCAGACATCCCGTGGTTCGGGACCCATATCTCTGCCAAGGCTGGCTCCTCCAGCGGCAACACATTTTGGACATAATGTATCTGTACCTGAGTTACTGTAATGAAACAGAAATATGCCCCACCCATAATCTCTGTTTCCTACATTTACAAGGAATTGGTAGCTCATGTGTTATCACATGAAGTAGCTCATAACTCTTATTAATAGCTCTTGTTAATTCTTTCAGAAATATATTGGCAGTCACATAACTAGAAGTTATTACTTGAAAACACTTAAATAAGTTCACTTTGATATGCAAATGTCTTCTCTGCTTCATTAATAACTAATACACAAAAAATGCTCTCTGCTTGATTTTACTTTTTCATCAAGAATAAATTAGGGGGGGCGTCTGTGTGGTTCAGTTTGTTAAGTGAATTTCAGCTCAGGTCATGATCTCAGGGTTGTGGGATCAAATCCTGTATCAGAGAAGTCTACTGGAGAGTCTCTCCCTCTCCTTCTGTCCCTCGCCCAAATCATATGCACTCACTCTCTCTCAAAAAAACAAATAAATATTTAAGAAAAAGAATAAATTGGGAAGCAAGATCATCAACCTTTATCCTGTTTTTTTATAGAAGAAAATCACAACTTTGCAATAGTTAAATTCACTGAGTATAACAAAGATTAATTAAGCGGCACCATCAAGTGAAGACCATGTTTCACTTCATTAAACTCCAAACTAACTGATGATAATATTCCAGGCCAATAATTCTTATGCCTTCCTCACCTTAAGGCCTTTGGAAGCTTTATGACATGCTGAGCCGTCATATTTTTCTTCCAGAATTCACAAAGAGAGGTTATATTTCGCTCTACTTCACTTTGCATCATCTTTGCATCTATCATCCCTAAAAGGAACTCTTTACTTTTTATTCATCCTAAAAAAAAATTCTGATGTAAAGAGTGAAATAAACACACCTGAAAATTTTCAAAATTGTTTTAAAAGCCCAAACTAACCTTAGTAGTTCATTGACTACTGTATAAAAGAATTTCTCCCAGAAGTTGATAATTATAGTTTAAAGGAAGAAGAAAAACTTCAAACATCTCAAAAAAAAAAACAAGTTAGCTTTCAAAATGATTTACAAAATCAAACTAATTTTGTTGAACATTCTCAGACTTCTCAATGTCATGAAATGTCTTTTGTTTTTGTTCCTTTCTGTTTTGTGCCCTAAATCTGACTTCTCTTCTAATTCTGCTTCATGAATGTACCCACCAGGCCAACTGGGGCAGCTATTTGCTGAGTAAGCACTTTCCCTCTGGCCATAGATATACTCAACCTGACAGCTTCCACTGGGTGACCACTGGTGTCCTCTCTACAGAGAATGGGGAAGGCAACAGACTCCAGATCATTTTACCCTACTACTGTCTGTCTCCCTCAGCTGCCATTTGGTAAGAATATCCCACATTCAATGCCATGACATGAATTTTTCTTGGATTATATGAAAACAGAAGCCTGCACAAACCCCAGAGTTACTCCAGGGATGACGTGGGATAGAGTGGGGAGAGGAAAGGAAGGCCTTGCATAGAGAATGGAGACCAAGACTGAGATAGAGCCAGACAAAACAAGAAAGAAAATGCCCTTCTCATTAAAATAAGACCTCAATAATATTTTGAAATCTAAATTACAGGTCAGCATGTTCTTAGAAAAGGGAGGTTTATGTACATTTTTCTCATTTTAAGATGTCTACCTAGTGTCCATATTATTCAAGAAAACTATGATCACAATATGCTTTTAGAGAGGGATAAGCTGAGTTATCTGCTGCTAAATGTCAAATACTTCCTCCTCCTCCTCTTCTTCCTCCTCCTCCTCCTCCTCCTCCTCCCAACAGGTAACATTCTTCAGCATTTCATGTTTTATTCTGAGATAATGAAGGGAAGAATGCCATTCAGGGTGGGTCCACACATTAACCATCTGAGACTCTACTGAGTTCCATAAACCCTGAGAGACTGACTCAAAATTCCCTTTGTGTCCAGACATTTACCACCAGGTAAATATTCTGTCTCTTATCCTCCCATGCCAGCCCAACTCATCACAACACCCATCAAGCTGCCCAGAGCATGCTAAATTGCCTTCCTCACAGTTCACTGCCCTTCCCTCACTATAGTAATGCCACTGCCATGACTGAGGACTCTGTCTTGGTTCTAACTTTCAAAGGAAGGATGTGGGGTGGGAAAGGTCAGAGAAAAGCAGAGAATGCATGAATGTAGCTGGCAATAGACTGGGTCTGGTACAGGATCTCCTACTTTCATACTGCTGTGGTAGTTAAGAATCTGGGTAGGGCACTTAGAACTCAGAGTGTTTAGGATGGGCCTTATAGCATATAGAATAAAGGCATTGGATCAGAGACCCTTCTAGTACTAAGATTTCAACATTCTAGAATGCTATTCTCCAGATATCCTGGCTCAGATTTTGACATTTAGTACATGGTTGCTAGGTATAACAAATAAAAATACATAATACCCACTTAAGTTAAACTTACAGATAAATGATAAATTTTTTAGTATAAGTATATCCCATGCAATATTTGGGATATACTTATACTAAAATTTTCATTATTTATCTGATAATTTAACTGAGTCCTATATTTTATCTGGCAATTCTTTTTTTTTTTTTTAAAGATTTTATTTACTTGACAGAGAGAAACACAGCCAGGGAGGGAACACAAGAAGCAGGGGGAGTGAGAGAAGGAGAAGCAGGCTTCCTGCCGAGCAGGGAGCCCGATGTGGGACTCGATCCCAGGTCTCCGGGATCATGACCTGAGCCAAAGGCAGTTGCTTAACCAACTGAGCCACCCAGGCGCCCCTTATCTGGCAATTCTAATTTAATGGATAAATCATAAATAATCTCTGATATAGCCATCACTTAATAAGCACTGACTAGAAATTACAAGAATTATTTCATCTGATGCTAACAGTCTTATCAGGGAGGAAAGACAGAGGCTTCCAGAGCTGGGTCGCCGAGCTGGGGAGCAGGGATAATCCAGGTTTGGCTGGTTGCATACTATTTACAAGTTATCATTCAGAAATTGTTACAGAATTGAAAATGCATCAAATACCTTTGAACAATACATACAGAACTCTATTTGTATTTGGAGGGGAACTGAGAATCAGATGTGAGAGGGAGAATTACTTTTCATTGCTTACTTTTCATCTGTGCTATTTGGATTTTTCCTAAACAATGTGCATGGATAACTGACATAATTTCTTCAATTAAATAAAACTAAGCCCAAAATAAAGATTGTTGCAGTATGAGATTTTGGTAAATAGATTTTATCAACCTTAATGCTTTACCAATAACAGTGGCAAAACCAGTTATTAGAAATATGTTGATTTTATTTCTTTTTGTTAGGGGCACATTTCCTTTCCAGAGCATGATCCTGGGTTACTCACCGATGGCTAATAAACAGTCTCACACTCCCATTCAAGGACCCTAACCAGGTAGACAAGAAGAAAATGTCCATGGAGCCTGAGAAGTCATTTTCCATGAGCTCCACTCTTTCTCCCAAGGCAGAAAACAGGTCTTCCTTAGACAGAAACTTACCCTGGGAAGTGCTCAGTCCCCTAGATGGGCTCTGGCCTCTAAGCCAAAAGCAGAAAGCCTCCCTACTGCATTTTAAACCACCAGGCAGAGCCTTCAATCTGACTCTCCTGACTGAAGGGGCTCTTGTCAGTGGTTCCAAATGCCAGCTGTCGCATCCCCTCCAGTCCTAAAGGCTGTGCTCCAAGACTGAGACCCAGGGACTCAGGCCTCTGCAGTTAAGAGGAAGAGAGATTTTCACGGAAGTGTTGCTATGCTGACAAAGTGTTGTTCCTCCTATGTGGACTTCAACCCTTAGTAACAATTACCTCAGACACACCTTTCTGTAGTCAGAGAAGAAGTAATCACCCTTGGAAAACTCTGCTTGTGACGCATTCCTCACAATTTTTGTGAAGTCTGCCAAGAAAGGAGCTACAGGGAATGCAGCACCCACCGAGGCATATGCAGGTCGATGTGGTCTGGAACACAGGGCACTGCTGTGGGCTCCGGCAGCACCAGGCAGCCCCGGGCCCTGACGCACGCCAGCCCCCCGGGAGGCCCCACCAGCAGGCTGCCTCCACAGTCCCTGGATAAGAATTAAATCCCACTGATAAAAAAGGAAATGTTCCATGACCACCAAAACAGCAAGTGGCAAAATGACAGAGAGTTTTCTGTGTGTACCATTTATAGTTCAGAATACGGAGTGTGCGGAGAAAAGCATGGGAGACAAAAGCTAGCATCTTCTCCAGGGTCAGTTGAAATCCTACAAAAAGCACCGAAATTGGGACCAGACTGCTCTCCATTAATAGCCAGCCAAACTCATGGCATCAGAGGCCCCAGTTAGATAACAGGAGACCTGGCATCTCTCCCTGCTCTGCCACCACTTCCCCGGGAAGGAACCTCTGTCCATGTGTACAATCGGGACCCTCTGAGGCTCTGTCCTCCACCCCCTGCTTTCTGGTCTTCACAGCGCTTGACATAGCACATGTTCACTTGTCCCCTCTCTGTCCCCAGGGCACTGTTCATTCCCAGGAAAGTAAAAGCTTTCTTTTGTTCATTTCAAAATCCCCAACTGCTACCACATGGGTCATTCATAAATATGTGTTGCATAACTGGATTCGTCCTTTCATCCACTGAGCACGCATCAGGCCCCTGGGGATTTTGCCGAGAGCCTGGCATACAACTGAAGAACAAACAGAATATGGTCTAGCCATGCAATAGGATATTTAGGGGTCATAAAAAGGGGCAAAGTCCTAACCCAGGCTACAACAGAGATAAACCAGAAAACATTGTGCAAAATGAAAGAAGCCAGACACAAAAAGTCACATATTATATGATTCCATTTAAATGAATTTCCCACAATAAGCAAATATATAAAGACAGAAAGTAGAGTAGGCGACTGGTTGCCTGGTGCTGGGCAGCTGGGGGGCTGGGTGGGGAGGAAGTGTTAGCTGAAGGATATGGGGTTTCTTTTTAGGCTGATGAAAATGTTCTAAAATTGATGACAATGACGGTTGCACACCTCTGTGTACAGACTAAAACTCATCAAACTGTACTCTTTTTTTTTTTTAAGATTTGTTCATTTATTTGAGAGAGAGAGAATATGAACAGAGGGGAGAGAGAGAATCCTCAAGCAGATTCCCTGCTGAGCACAGAACTTGATGTGGGGCTCATCTCATGACACTGAGGTGATGACCTAAGCCAAAATCAAGAGTCAAATGCTTAACCAACTGAGCCACCCAGCTGTTATGAAAATAATAATAAATTTGACCTCATCGTCACCCAAAACCCACACTCCTACTTTCTTTGTACCTCACCTCATCGCCTTTTCTAGGAAAACCATACTAAGAGAAATGTTCATGGCAGCTTATTTCTTCAAAGACTCTCCTATCTTTCAAATCAATCCCATGAAGCATGGCATGGCCTCATCTGGGCACATGGCCTCGGGTGAGTCACTGTGTCCTCACCATCCCCTTCCCTCACCTGCAAAACAGGAGCTGGACCAGCATCTCCAATATAAGGATAATAATTTATACCTGACTATTGCAGAGGAAATGCAGAACATAAGATTTCATACTCTTAGAAGTATGAAGGGAAGCATTATAATCATAGCACACAGAAAGTTTAAATTGTTTTCTAACCCAACTGGTGACCAAGTGATGAAATGTTGTCAACTGTCACATTGCCAGCTAAGTTTCCAAAAGCAATAAAATAACACCACTACATTAATTAATTTTTTGAATGCTTAAACATAAACCCCTGCAAGACCTTCCTATTCTCTGCACTCTGCAATCCTTCTGTAATATTTTTTTAGAACTTCAACCCAAGTTCTGAACAATGAAAAATAACATCTTTGCATCACGCCTTTCTCCTTACTCTCCTAGCATGATTTACAGACATGGGCCACCCTTTTCTTACTCAGAGGATGGAACAAGGCCCTACTAGAGCTCCAAACACTCTGCACTCTCCGAGCATCTTTGGGTCAAGATGCAAAGAACAGTGTGTTTGCATCTTATCAAACAATGACTTCTGGGAGTCTTCCTGGAAATACAAAGAAAGAAAGTACTTGCACAATGGAAAAAAAAAATTCTATAATAAGATTATTCAGCTTTACTGACTGCAAAAACTCAGAGTCTTCTTTTTTAAGATTTATTTACTTGAGAGAGACAGAGAAAGAGAGAGAGAACGCACATAAGTGGGAGGAGAGGCAGACAGAGAAAAATCTCCAAGCAGACTCCCCACTGAACACAGAGGCTGACACAGGCTCAGGCCCAAGAACCTGAGATCACAGCCTGAGCCAAAATCAAGTCAGACACTTAACCAACTGAGCCACACAGGTGCCCCAAAATTCAGAATCTTTAATCCCAAAATTTTGCTTTGTTTTCCTCATTTTTGCAGAAAAAAAATAGCTTATTTCCTTTTCCTCTCCATGGAAAGTTATTAACATCGAATTTGGGACAACACCAGGTCCAAAAGATTCCCTTCGCTGTCTGGGTAGGATCAGAAAAACAGATCAAGTGCCATCTGAGACCGTGGGTCTCAGAAGGCAGTGATCATGTCTCAGGGCAAACGTGCCTGAGGGTCCCCCGTGCGCTCTACTCTGTGGGGACACTGGAGACCCCATATGCCTAGAAGCAGCTCTGCCGCTCAGTTCACGTTCACGTGCATCACGTTCATGCGCTCACATCCATGACACAGCATTAGAACCGGCTCTCTCAGCCTCCAGTGTGCCGACACTCTGGGCCGGGTCGTGCTCTGGGGCTGGGGCAGCCCTGGGCAGAAAGGATGCTGGGCAGCATCGTTGGCCCCTACCCACTGCGTGCCATTAGTGTCTTCACAGTTGTGACAACCAAAACTGTCTCCCCACATTGGCAATGTCTCCTAGAGAGCTGAATCGCATCGCATTAGAACCATAATAAAGGTAACTGTAAAGTTCTAGAAGGGTTCAGGGTCGTTAGATTCGAGAGTAAGGGGAAAGCAACATACTCCCCTGTGACCTTACTCAGAGGCCCCCGAAGGACAAATGGGGATCAATAAAAGTTGTTTCTCATTGATTCAAAGAGAGAATAGCAAAGAAAAGACAAATATTCTGAAGAACTGCTGGAACATCAGGGGATTGTAATAAGCTGCTGAAGGCAGCCAAGACCGGAAAGTGTTAGAGCATTTTAGTGGTGCAAAGTCTCCTGCCTGGGTTGGCCTAGCTTCCCCTGGGTGAGAGCCAGGAGCCAGGAATGCAGGGGCTCGTCCACGGATTGGCACTGGGGCTGGAAAGCTGTTATTAGGCTTTCCTCTGATTCCAAGTTTGCGTAATATAATACTTTCCACCTTGTCCAAACCAAGCCGTGGCACTACTGCGGGCCAGCAGGAGCCAAACTCAAGATGCACAGCCGTCCCTGCCTGTGCAGAGACAGAGGTGCTTTGCGGGGTGGATACGGAGGGAATGGAACGGACACGGCAGAATGGCGGAAACTGCGCTCCTTGAGCACAGGCCCAGCACCTAGCATCTAAGAGCAACTCTGCTCTTAAGGGAAGGAACGTCAAAGCTTATGTTCAAATTTACTTTCAGTGCCTTGATCTTTTCCTCCCTACTTAAATGGAACAACTAAAGGAAGGGAGTCTGGGCATCAGTCCTCAACTCACAAAGGAAATACACGAGGAGCAAGCTAAAGTGCCTGCTCTCCTTTTCCCAGAAGGAGCTCCTGGGCAGAGAGAGTAACTGAACTGACGTTCTGTGCACAAAGGCTTGCGTTGTATTAGAAGGGCGCTTTAATTCATTCTTATGAACACGCAAGAGCTCTACATCTCTGATCTCCAGGGTAATAGAATGAGGTGGTGAATGATAAAAGCATAATTTAGCCAGCTCAGTGAATGAATAATCATTGCAAATGAAGCAGTCACACCAGGTAATTAAATAAATTTGTCTCATAGACATGATTCACCAGTTCTCTACTGACAAAGTTGCCTTCCTAGATTCAACTTCAACTTTGGGATCTTCTTTGGATGTTCAATTTACTTCTTAACTTCTTCTTCTCGGGTAGCCAAACTGAGTATTTCTCCAGCAATCAATCATTCAGCAAGTATCATAGCTCCTAAGACATGTTAGGCTTGAAAAACTGATAGAACCAGATTCTTGTCCTCAGGTTGTTACAAGTCTAGCAGGAAAGACCAATGTTAAATGACCACCAATCTGTTGGGTGCAATGATGAAAAGATCAGATTGCTACGAGAACATCTATCCAGGAGACCTCATTTAGTCTAAGAAAGTAAGAAAGCTTCCCTAAAGATGTGAGGCCTAAGAATAAGCAGCTGTTAGCTGAATAAAAGCAAGGGAGAAGCTGATCCCATGTGCAGGTGGGCAATACAGAGCAAGATCCAGAGTTGAAGAAAGATGGCATGTATGAGTTGAGAAAAGTCTAAAAATGCCCTAAGTGATGAGTGTGTGGAAGAGGGGGGCACACAATGTGACTGGACAAGTGGACAAAGCCCACATCATACCAGGCCTTACTTAGCCTAAGACCATGAAGGGCCCCATCTCTGGCCCCAAGAGGTTCACAGGCCAGTGGGTAAGACAGGAGACTAACCATGATGAAGCAATAAGATGAAAGTGTGATGGGAAACCAAGAAAAAAAAGAGTATGTTGACCCACCTGGACCAGGATAATGGGAAGAGGTAACACCTGAGCTGTATCTTGAAGGATGGGCATAGGTTTCTAGGTGGTAAGGGGAAAGGGAAAGCAGAGGCATTCCAGGCAAAAGGGAAAATGAGTACAAAGGCATAGAAGACAAGAAGGAAGATATGATTAGGCAATATGAATGGTTATGTGTGAATAAGGCAATAGCGAAATCCTATGAAAAGGGAGTATGTGAATAAGGCAATAGCTAAATCCTATGAAAAGGGAGTATATGTCATTATTTGGTATCTTATGGTTATCATAAAGTTGAAAATATCTGAGTTATGCTGGTAACCCTATGCTTTGTGCTTTATTTTCAAAAACTCTTAGCAATGTAGATCATGCTTTTCAAGAAAAGCTACATTTCTAGCTTTCAGGCATAACTAGAAACATGAGACTCCTCTCCCAGGATATTTGCAAACCTTCTTTCCATCATTGAGACCTGCAGTGGAAGCCACATACACAGTGGTGGGCTAGAACTAATTTGCACTGGCCCTTAAGAGTTGAGTGTGTGCTTTTCCCATCTTTTCATTCAGTGACATCTTGTTAGTAGGTTGAAATCGGCCACAGAGGAAATAGTTACACAATGGAAATTGACAGAAGCACTTTTTGGTGAGGGGTGAGGGGTTGCTGAACATTTACCAGCAAAGCACTAGACATATCTCATTAAGACATTCTCTCTTAAGAACTGGATAGGAATTCAAGGAAGAGTCCAATCAAACATGTATGATATCCCATCTCAAGAGTTGAAGTCAGGATGAAGAAAGCAAATCATAACTCTGGGTCTTCTTTTTATGACTTTTGTTCTACTCTACCCCATTTAATAAAGCAAACTTCTCCCTGAAACACACATCCTTCTTCTCTCACTCCAACATCCAAAGTAAGAAAGTGTTAGAAAGTAGGAATGGACTCATTCATAGATGGAGCTGACATAGTCTCATGAGAGAAAACCCCTCTAACCTGTCTCCCTCCAAAAAAGGGTTTCTCTATAGACTGAAATCCCCCTGAATTCAGTCATTAGAGGAAAAGAGCTTCTTTTTATAAGCACAAATATAAGGCCTCATTCAACGACTGGACTTCTGCTTTGAGGGTGTTCAATAAGTTCATGCCAGATAATCCACTCCAGGGGAGGAAGCTGTCTGGAACCGAGTGTAGGGCAGGGCACAGGGAGGGAGGGAAGAGGATTCACCTGGAAAACATAAGGAACTACAGACTAACTTCTATCCTTCACCTGTGCTATCAGCCGTACCAGGTTCAATGACTGGGATATGGGGACCATTACAGTTCTATTTCTTCACGAACCTTCTCCTTAGCTCTTTGAACTTCTTTCCCTGTGTTTCTGAGTTAAAACTGCAACTGCTTTATAGTTGAGGACTGAGATGGAGGAGGAAAGGATCAAGAATGAAGGTTACTTAATACTATTACTATATTGAATATGTTCATAAAAACCTCAAAGACCTCACTTATATGGAGAACAGAACAAAATTAGAAGGAAAAAAAGATCTCTTTAAATAATTTTTTTTTTTTTGAGCAGAGGCTCAAGAATGCCGTAATTAGATTTTTTCCATGGCCTGGAAAGAAAGGTACACTCAGTTAACCACAAAATATGCCTCTCTGAAAAAGTCATTGCTGCTAATTGACAGACAGACAATTACAAGACACAAATGTCTTCTGGTGAGTGAGCCATGGGACATTGGAGGCTGTTCACTGACACTACTTCTACATCAAAGGTTGCTTTCTCAAGACAAGGCATTCAATATCTTTTATCAAATTAATGACCACTTACAAGTTATGGTATATTTTTGCAGCTGTGAAGAGCTATTTGGCCTGAAAATTCAGGATTTATAGAGTACTGATCTAATAAACACACATTCTGAAAAACAGTATCTAGGCAGCTAATGTTTCCTAAGGTTTCAGGAACAGTTGGTCTAACCTGACTAGTCAACGAGGAGTAACTGATTTACTTTTCAGGGGTACATTAACCCAATTTGGACAGCATGGAATGCCTGAAAAATAATTCTCCAGTACATCAAACAATCTCCCGGATCTACTGAAGTGCTCTTATTATTCACATTTAGGCTATTATATTGCCTGGTTTTGTCATTGCAATATGCTAGTCAGATTTTTTTTAATGACATTGTAAAGTGGAAGACATTTTTAGGGGAAAGATAAAAAAATTCTTCTCCAAAGGAGACTTCAAATCGCTTTCAATCTGGCTTCTCCCTTCCCCCAACCTCTACAACATTCCCCAAGGATGGCCCCTGAAACCTCCCAAACTTTAATCCAGAAACCCACTTTCCACCATTACCTCCTGAGTCTTTCAGCAGTGTTTGGAAGAATTTACACACACACACACACACACACACACACACACACGCACGCCACACGCGCTTCTGGAAATTTTCTCCTCTACCTTTCCTGCTGGCTGGTCTCCCACCTCTTTGCACTATTTCTGTCCTTCACATTATGAATTCCATTTCCCTGTCCTGATTTCTAAAGGAAGGCATTTCCACCTTAGGTCTGACCATAGACCTCATCATTCTCTCTCTGGACTCTCCCAGTTCACTACCTAGTTCACTCCCACTGCCTCAGCTCATCCCTAGAAACCCAGTGACAGCTGTTCCCAGTGTTTCCTCAGCGTTAAACTTCATCTATGCAAGCCTAGTGCATTAAATCCCCCCAAATAGCACCTCTAATCTTCCTGATTTCTGCCCCACCTCCTCCCAGACACTCAGACACAAAACCCAGGGGCCCGCTGGACTTGGCCTCCCCCTTGAGATTCCTCCCCCAGCACACCTTTCATGGCTGAGTCTACTTTCTAGTCCCACTGCCCTTGCCCTAATTCAGGCTTTTATTATGCCTAGTCTACTTTTCTTAACTGGTCTTCTCGCCGTTCTCTCTAAGCCATCCCTGAATGACCATACGTACGACTAGAAGGCCAACCAAAGGTTAAGCCTGGACAACCACCAGCTGTGTACCAGGTGATTCTGGGCTGCAAAATACCCTTTTAATGCCTTCCTTGAATGCCCGTTGCCTACTGAATAAATTCCCTCCTCTTCCCCAGTATTTAAGAACCCTCAAAATAAAGACATAATTCTACCTTCCCGGTCTTATCTTGCAAGATTTCTCCACTTAGAGAATTTGTACTTGAATATATTATATGATGGACAGGTCAGCCTCTGTTTACTTTTCCCTTAACATGCCTCCCTGGGCTTTCCCATGCACAGGGCATCCTTCATCTGGGCCGCTGCCACCGCCACCACTTCTCGAAACTCCACATCCTTCATGGCTCAACTCCAAGTGCCCTCCTGTGGGAAGCTGTCCCTGATCCTCCATTATGATATGAGTGCTGCTTCTCATAGGCCCCATGTGCCATCATTTTCTTTGGACTGAAGTGTTTTGTTTCCTTATGTTTCCAGCCCCTCCTGGGCAGTAATCTCCTTAAGGAGAGAAAGCATGTCTGCCTCATCTCCTGCAGGGCTTTTCTTGGATTAAATATTCAGTAAGCATTGTTCCATTGATGTAGAGCTCATTTAGGGAGAGGTTCTCTGGAGTTATCCCTGTTAATGTTTATTCTTGGACCAAAATTTCATTAAAATGTATCCAAGATGGAGACCAGCCTGTTGATATCTATGTAAGCCATGGTCTAACATGGAGTGGTAGTAACATCTAATTCATACCGTTGTTTGGTTTGTCCCCATCAGAAACTAATGATACACTCTGTTCTTTGTCAATACAGAGGGAATCTCTATCTCTTAATTCTGAGAGTTGGGCTCTCCTCTTAAAAATTTTTTAAAGCCTGTTTTACTTTACCATGTTAGTTAGGCATTTGGGGTTTTTGTTTTGTTTTAAGCAGAATTTCTCATTCATAAGCCACATTTTCCTTTCCCTTTCCCTACATTTATGATGTTCTTTGTTACTTCACAAATATATAATGTATGTATGCAAAAGAGAGTAAGAAACAGAAAAATCTGAAAGAAAAGAATGCATAGTAACTCTTCCAGAAGTTATAGATTTTTAGAAGTTATGACATAAGTTTCCTACTCAATAAGAAATGCCTAGTTTTAAAGATAAAGGAGAAAAATAATGTTGATAAGAAACTTATTATGAGAATAAAAGAATAACGAAGACTTCATCTAAATTTTGGTCAATTGGTCAATTTCAGTCATGGTTACACCTCTTCATTCATCTCTCCGACTCTGCTACTTGTGTTCTCAAAGCAGGGTTAGATTTCTGAGAACTATTCTATTTATGTTAAGGCCCTAAAACCTCTGGCTTTTTATCTGTTAAGACCCAGTGTTGACAAATCCTACCAAGTAGTGGAGCTACTCATTTTCAAAGCCTTTGAAATGCTAGTGTGCGCTGTGAATCTCCAGGGGGTGGAAAGCGTGTGCACCATGTTCTCAGACTCATCAGATTCATCTTCAAGAGCATCTGAGGGGCCAGTGCTTTATGTATATACCTTGGGAAATCCTGTCGCTGTCTTTGCAATGTCTACACTGAGGGTACCATCCAGTACTCTGAGAGTACCTTCCAGGGTACTGGTAGACCTAACATTGCTCCTCAATGCTGGACATACTCAGATGACTGGACAGTGGTGCCACAGTACTCCAGTTCCATCAGAAGGGAGAGTAGATAAAAGGAGAAAGAGATTCTATGTTAAGGAGCAAGTTTTACCCAAGGAGGAGGTATTTAACTTGTAGAAGAGTGGATAACCAAGAAAAGACAATGGTAGTGGGAGATAAAGGATAAACAGAAAGAACAAAAAGACAGGGAAAAGAAAAGGAAGACATGAGAAAGCAATTAAGAAGTTGAGAACCGCCCCCCTCCCCAGCCCTAAAAGATCCTAGACTCTGTGGGAAGAACACTCTGATTGCTAAAATGCTCCTTACACAATGGAGCCTGAAACCTCCCAAACTTGCAAATTCCATGTGCTTCCCCTGTACTTCCTCATTTGACTCCCAGGAAGGAGAGTCATCGTAGTCCCAAAGCCCAGGAAACCCCAGCCTCCTATCCTCAAAGCCCAGAGTTCCACCTGGTCTCCTAAGTGAAATTCCTCCCCAAACCCCAGCTCCTAAGGACAAAAAGCAAAGGTCCTCAAGAAGAAAGAGGAAGGTTATCCAGAGAAGGGCTTTGTGGCAGCTGCACCTCCCAGATTCTCCTGAGTCTGACATGTTTAGGGCTTATTTCCTGTACCATTGTTTAGTGCAGTGTTTATTTCTAGGGTCTCAACTCAGAGACCACTTCAGATCACCCTGATGTATACACAGACATACACACAGATACACAGGGAGACACACACACACACACACACACGCACACACACACACACATTCTTCCCTTCCTCCTTCCCTGGTAACTCCCAGGGCTCGTATCCCTAAGGAAATTAGGGTAGAGAGAAGAGATGAAGCCAACCAAGGTTAAGATGAAGATTCTGAAAAAGAATGCCTCCTTTGGATAAAGCTGGAATAAAGGTCAAAAATAGCAACCAATTGACTTTAAATTGTAAATTTTACCCAGTATTGGGATTAAATACACACATGCACACATACATGTTCAAGTACACACACCACTGCTACCATTCTCATATCCCAGGGCAGAGACATCAGTCATTTTGAGGCACATGGTTTAGGAAAGCTCATTGGTGGGTCTTCATCAACAGCAGGGTCTACGCTGTTGTAGAGAGGGGAATCCAAGAAACAGCTAACTTGGTTTTTCCTGGTGGGTAGGTCTAGCAGAACCTAGAACCTGTGAAAAAGAGCCATGGAGAAATACAGGGTTGGCAGACTGAGCCCAGGTGTCCCTACTTTTTCTTTGTAGTTATTTCTTGTTCCATCTTATGCTATAATCCCCTCATCACCCTAAATCTTCAGTGAGAATCTGTTGATTCAGCCCAAGGCAACAGTACTCTATTCCTACATCAAGAAGATAGTAAGTGACCTGGGCCACAAGCCCCTGGGTGACATGCCAGGGGGAAGCCCAACAACGGGCAACATAAGGGAAAGAAGATTGCCTGAGATGAGTTGGCACCTGCAAGACACAGGAAAATGCCAGCCCTGCCCCAGCAGTCCTGCCACCCAATTTCCCACAGCGCAGTGTGGGCACGGGCAGTCCCCCATCTCTCCAAGTGCCCAGAATCCTAAAAGTCATAGGAAGAAACACATCTGTAGCACCTGTTAATCTGTTCCCCATTTTCTGATCAAACTGGGGTAACAGCCTCCCTCGGAGGCACATGACTGAAACAGAATAAAAAACATTCTGTTGGCTCAGTAGAATTACATCCTGCTGAAATGAGCTTATAAAAAGTCACTGTAAGCTCTGGAGACCTAATGTATAGCATGGTGACTCTAGTTAATGATAATGTCATATACTTAAAATTTGCTAAGAGAGTAGATCTCATCACACACACCAAAAAATGCAACTAGATGAGGAGATGGATATGTTAACTGGCTTGATTGTGATGATCATTCTACAATGTATAAATGTATCAAAACATTACATGGTACCCTTTAAATATATAGTTTTGACTTATCAATCACACCTCAAAAAATTTACGAGGAAAATCACTGTGGCTCTTAGCTACCAAAATCCTGGCTCCCCATCTCTAGCTCCTTGGCCTCCCCACCCTCTGGCCAGATTGCTGCACCCACACACAAGGCTGCCTGTGAAATCATCCAAACTTTGGGAGAATGGTTGAGTTGGTCGTGCCCCTTGGCCATGCCCCAAAGCCAAAGCTACTTTGAGGTCACTCAGATTCCAGCAGACCCATGATTCCAAACACTTTTCCCAAAAACAAAGGAAGGAAGATGGGATGTGATGGGGTAGAGAGAAAGAGGAAGGAAAAAGAGAGAGAAAGTGGAAAGGGGAGGGAGGGAAAGAATGAATGTATGAACCAAGGGAGGGAGAGAGAAGGAGGAAAGAGGATATTCACAGGGCCTGACTCTTTCGCAGGAGTGATTCCCTACGGTTACCTGGAATACCCAAGTCTCTTGTTTCTAATGAATTCTCCTCAGCCTTTAACACCGGTTCAAACATGACCATCTCTGAAGCCTTCCCTGACTTCTCAGACAGTTCGGACCACCCCAAGAACCACAAACTCTTTTATTCTCACTCTAATTAGATACTTTCTATCTGGACCTCACCTAAAATAGGACTGGCTGGAAAACCTCTGCAGTGTTTCCAACTCTCAGATCCCGTGGACCTGTGAATTATGAGCCAAAGTCCTGAGCACTCACTCCCCATCATGATGCTCCCAGTCCTAACATTTTGATTATCCCCTGAGCTCATGGGAAGTTGGGGACCTGGACTTTCAGGTGAGGCAGTAGGGGATTCTAGGGGTGCAGACATTTCCCTCTGCCTTGAGGCACCACCCTGAGAAACCAAGGCACAGGGGGGAGCCAGGTTTGGGCAGAGCCCCAGTCCAGGCTAAGGCCACTCCAGAGAAAATGATGTGAGAGGCTGAGTTAGGAGCCAGAGGCAGAACTCATGTTTTGTTTTTCACTGAGGAGCCCCGGGCAGAACAGCCAGCAAGAGGGTGTCTGGAGCTACGGCAGCAGTCCCTCCCAGACCTGTTATCACTCCTGGCCACTTCTCTGCCTTCCCACCAACCAGCTACTTCTTATAGCCATTCATGTGTCACCTCTGTCTGGACCACCTCTTTCAGTGGCTTTGCTGATTTTCCCAGGGCCCCCCAAATCTGAAAGCATTAACAACTCATCAGCAAACAACAGAATTATTTTCCTGTCTCCGTGGAGACTCAACTGATTTTCTGGAACAGCCCTAGGCTTTATGAATCAGTTCTGTGGGTGGCAAGAGAGAGTGTATTTTGCTGCAATTCTCTGAGGCAGGAACTTCTGTCTGTGTTTCCTCTCAGGTAACAGCAGAGGAGAGTTTGGGGCTGCTCTTCCATTTATTATTATTCACGTGTTATTTTCTATGATCTTTCAGAGAGCCCCATAACACTGGGAGGACAGGTGATAGCTCCCTTCTACAGAAGAGAAAGTAAGGCTCAGAGGGGTTGAGGAATATACCCAAGGTCACACAGCCAAGTCTCCTAACTCTGACCCAGTACATGTCCCATCACTAAACACCATCTGATAAGACTGGCTTCCTAAGAGTCAGTTTTAGGCACATATGTAAAGGAAATATGCCAGTTTTCCAGAAAAAAAAAAAAACCACCTTAGGCAAAACTGAACTTCCCTAGCAAGCATCAGCTGACAGAAGAAGCTCAGTCAATAAAGTGAGAAGATGGGAAAACCCAGGAGGAGCTATCACATGGTGGTGTGGACTCTACCCTCCATTTGTCTTTCCTCAGCAAACCCTCATGGCCCTGAGGCAGCCAGCCCTGTGCAAACTGCTCCCCAGTCCTCACTGCAGAGGACATAGTTTTCCAACAGGATCTTGCTCTTATTCCTCCAAATGTTGGTGCTGAGTTCAGAATGTCAGCCAAAAATGGCTTTTTTAAAGTACGTGTTGAAAAAAATCATTTCCTGAGCAAGCCTCTATCTTAGGTAACGCACAAAATATCACCATAAATGAACTTCAGTTAACAAAATACTTGTCTCTTAAGATGCTCAGCAATGTTTCCAGGAGCAAAATTGTTAGCTAGTTATGAAGCCAATGGCTTATGGAGAATAGACCCAGCCTGTCCTCAGAATGGACTAGAGATGACCTCCACGGTCCAGGTGGGTGGACGTCACCCTGACCACACAGAGGATCAGGGAGGGGCTGCAGAATCTGGATGTTCAGGCCCCACCTTGACCATTGAAAACAGAATCTGCAGATGTAGGAGGAGCAGCAGCTTCTTCTAGAAGCACTCATTGATTTACCCCAATGCAGCCAGCATTGAGGACCCCAAGTCTATGCAAACTGGTAGACTTAAAATTCATCTGATTTCAGTTCTCCAAGGAAAACTCCAGAGCCCAGGAAAATCAGTCTTAAAGCAAACTAAATAAATAAATATATAAAGTCATATATATAGTGCTAAAGACTATTTCCTGAATCTCTGTCACAAACCTAAAACTATATGAAGTACGATGGGCACTGAGTGGAGGTTGAGGCCTCCCTAGGCCAAGAACCCAGCCCTGCCCTGGCCCCCCTCTGTCCTCCCCAGTGCGAGGGAGCCAGGCTTGCCCAGCAACAAGGGAGAGGCAACTATGCCGAGTGGCCTCCATGCCCGACCCCACCCCACTGGGTACCGCACAAGACACATGGGAGCGTCTCCAAGTCCACTGTTCACCTGACCCATTCTCTCACCCCTGGAAGGTGCCTTCCTCAGCCCTGGTCCTCCCAGAGCCCCCACATGTTCTAAGTAAGAACACACTGTGTCATTTAGAGGGGAGCCTGAGGAAGACCATGATCGTGTACTTTGGTTGAGCCAGCCAGTCACTGTTGAAGCTGTCTGAACACCAGCCTGCCCAATGCCAGAGCTACTCGGGTGCCCTTGCCCCTCACAGGGCCGCTAGGATTGTGGGGCTTGGTGGGGGGTGAGGGTGAATGACAGGATGCCCCACCTGGGGGCATATGTCACCTGCCCTTCCCATGACCTGGTCTCCACAGTACAGTGTGTGGCTGGTGTCCCTGCCTTCCACTGGTACCTGAGGGGCCTGCCTGCCTGCCTTTGGCCTCAGCCAAGCACCAGGAGCCTCAGTTTCCCCATGTCAGGACAAGAGCCCCTCACTGCGCCTGAAGGAGACGTAAAGGCTGTTGCCCGCATAAAACCAAACATTCCCCACCACAGAGCTCATGTGACCTAACTCATTAAAGAAAATAAAGACACTCTCTCTGTCCTCAAGAAGGTTAAAGACTAATTTGGGCAAAATAGCAAATACCATAACAATTTTCAAATAAAGGAGTCTCAAAGGTAAAACTTTAAAAAAAAAAGAAAGTAACTCTTGGGGGAAAACTCAAGTTATTACAAGGACAAATAAATAAAATTCTCCTCTGTAATTCAGTGGTTCTACTCCTGGGTTTATGATACTCTAGAGTGTTTCAAATCATGTAGAAGGGACTCACGCTTCCAAGCCAGCGACCCCAACGTAACTTCAGTTCATCTGAAGGTTTAAAAGGGGTCAATCGCATAAGGCACGTTTGGGAGAAGGCTCAGGAAATGGCAGAAGACACAGTCACAAATTGAAGCAACCACAACGACATCAGCTCCAAAATACTGGAAATCTGCTTTCTTTGATGACAAGAGGTCTCTTCTGCTATGAGACGCAGACCGCCATAAGCCAAGCTCTTGGGAAAGAAACTCTTCAGCAATGGTTACTTTGGGATCATGAAAGGAACTTTGTTACAGCTTCCAAAGGAAGAGCTGGAAAGGGATTGAGAATATTGAGATCAAAGCATCCACACTGTTCAGAAAAGCAGTCACTCAGAATCTGCCACTTCTAGCTCAGATTCAGAAAAGCAAGTTATCTCTGGCACATCTGCTTCTTAGGTTTAGTTGTACATCTAAGAGCCTCTTAGTTAAAGTAAGAATCACAGACTTTAAAACAGTGCTCCTATTTCTGCAATGTGTAAGAGCATTTTCTTCCAAATGCTGCACTGCGTCTGGCCCGGTGGGGGCCTGGAAACCAACCGGAGGCTGTCCTAAGCCAGAATGAGAAGAGCAATGACCTTTCCCATCTCCCAAGGTCTGTGCCTGAGTGCCTTTCGAAACACTAGCTTCCAGTTCGGGTCTCGAGGCTCCTCAAAACACAAACCTCATTTCCCTGCCCATAGGGCCGCACTCCAATTCCAAAACCCAATTAATCAAGCACAGAATTGCAAAGTACTTCGGATTTTTCTCCTTTCAAATCATTTTCTGTGATCTTACATAGAGAATGTGGAAATCGAGGATAATGTCCATAAAAATCATAATTGCATTACGTGGAAATAGTGAAGGAGATTCAAGGAATGTCTGTCTTAATATAACAAACCTTCGCTTGAAAACATGCAAACACTCACTCACACACGGGCGTGTGGGCACACGCACATGTGCCACGCACACAACTTTCACGTCTTGGCTGCAGGTGGACTAGAAACTAGGTCGTATGAAAGTCAACTACTTTTTATTCCCGGGGACTCACGGTGCACACATTTCCATTGAATTACGGAGGACAAGAACTTGGCTCACGATTCATGCTTATCTAGCTGCTTTTGTCTTGAAATTTAAAAGCAATTTAATTACTTTAATTAGGCTTCACAGCAGTGCTGAAGTAATTCCTGAACTTTCTGAAGCCAGAACAGAAGAAAGTATACCCCAAGACCATTCTTGGGGTCCCTTAAGCAAAAGGCTTACACCTAAAAAATGAAACTAAGAAAAATATTTCAAATGGATCACATAGCCCAGAAAAGACATACAAAGGAGAGAAGCAAAATAAAAGGACAACAATGAAAGGTGCCATTGGAAGTCATATCTCAAAACATGAGGCATGTTTGATAATATTGTTTACTTTTTTGGAATATTCTTCAAAATAGTTATCTGAATTCCTAGATGATAACAGGTCATCATGAGGCTGAGGTAGGAGTTCTGCTTATGAGTCCAGTACACAATAAAGGCCACATCCACTTTTACATTTTAAGCATGGAAGTATTTTGTAATCTACTCTGAACGCATCACTACCTTTGCAATGGAGGGGAATATTTCTGGACTCAAAGACTTCCAAAGTGAATACAGTCCCATCCTATTAGCTTAAAAATCACAAAGAGGCTTTGAGTGTTACACTCAGCTCTCAGACATGGACAAGAACCACAGTAAGAATGACTGCTGAGAATATTAACTCATGGGGTATCTTCCTGTTGTCGTTGGAAAGTTCTTTTTTCCTCCTGATAACATGACCCACCAACTGTTGGTTCCAAGAAAATTTAATTGTGACATCTTTAACCAAGTGACATGTAACTTTGCTGCCCAGAATGTAATTGTAAACTCGAAAGGGGTCCTCAAATGCCCACTAGTAGCTATGGGGTAGAGAAATGTTCAGAGCCTTCAGCTCTGTTCTGCCTACCAGCAGGCTCTCAACAGTTCATCTGGTACTCCTCGCTCAGATGTAAGTCGGCTGTTTTATCTATGTGCATCCCACATGGCACTTGCCAGCGAAACACAAGGGGAAAGAACTTTCATCCTCTCTTTCTGGAAGTTGGCCCACTTAGAATATTGCTTCCTGATCCTTCCAATAAGCTAAAACCCCAGAGGCACTCAACAATTAAAAGAAGGGACCAGAGGCATTCACTTGGAACATGTACATCGTGTCTGAAATATAATTATTCTTTTTCATGGTCTCCATATTGCTAACATTGCCCAACTAGAAACAGAAACTGCCACATAACTTAATCTGCAGGATTCTTATCTTTATGCAACTAGAAGAGAATAAATTAAGAAGTTTTTATTCTGTTTTGGTTCTCCCTCAAAGAAGTTAAAAATTTTCAGCCACTAAGAGATTTCAAGTTCACATGGAATTCCTCTGGGCGAGGAGATACAGAGGATCATGACTAGGCATTCACTTATCCTTTACAGAGATAGGCAGGCGGGATTGAATTAGGTTGTTTGGTTTTCATGGCCCCCACAGGGCTCAGTTCTGTTCAGCATCATCAGGCAAGGAACTTGTTATAACTCAGCAAGTTCAGATTATTTTCAAAATATTACCCCCTGAGGTCTAAATACTGAGGCAGCCCCAACAACACACCTGCCCGGCAACAGCCTCGTTGCACATCGCACCCTATCGCCCCACCTTACCTGCCTTTTAAGAAACCTGGGCTGTGTTTCCTGGACAGGTATGTAGTCAGTGGATAGCACTTGAATTGGACATGCCTGCATATCCCCTAAATTTGCAGAGGAACCCCAATGATCAAGCAAGAACAGCACCCAATAATTAAGCACCATGTGTACTTTACAGATGGTCTCTCGTTTTCTCTTCCCATCCACCCTACAAGGGTGATACTATTACTATCCCTGTTTCACAGATGAGAAAACTGAAGTTCAAAGAGGTCAAATAAGTTGCTCATAGTCACACAGCAAGTATGTCAGAGCAGAAGCAGGATTCAAACTCAGGCCTCTTGGCCTTCAAAGCCCAACGTCTGGCTTCTACTCTGCCTTTCATGGTTCTTGAGGTGCCCATTGGTGTCCCCCAACTGTCCCGACTCCCCCTTTACTGGTTTCATTGCCTTCACATATGCCCGGAGTCCTTACACACCTTCTTAGCCCTTCCTGGAAGTAACTTAGGTTCTCCCCAACCACAACCCAGATTTCATGGTGCAAGTAGGGTATTATGTGCCCCAGCCTCACCGCCCAAGTTCCAGAATGTTTCATCCTGTCTGCCTGGAGGAGAACAGTCCCACCAGTTCATCCAAGACTCTAGATACTTCATCATAATAATACCCCATTGAATCCTTCACAACATCTTGAAAGGGACACAGGTTTATCCCTATTTTACTAGAAATTGAAGATCAAAAGCATAAAGTGACTCCCACAGGTCATGCAGTTTATTTAGTGGTGATTCCTGGATTCGACCCCAGGAGTTGCACTCTTTTCCCAATTACTCCTTTATACACGGTCAGTCTCCAATAAATGATTGTTGATTAACTCACAGTGATGCCATTCTCTCTACCACACTGTTTCCATTTGTATTAATTCAGAAGATAATTAAAATTCTCAAAAAATTATTTGCTCAGCTGTGATAACAAGCGCTCCCCAAACTCCAATACTTAAAACAACAGAGGTTAAGTTCTCCCCCACACAAAGTCCACTGTGAGTCTAGATGACTCCCCATGGAAACTGCCCACCCGGTGGTGGCACAATGTTGACCTCCACATCAACCCAACCTGGCACAGATGCCCCATCAGGGGAAGAACTGGCTGCAGAGCAAGCATCAGCAATGAATGCTTCCACCCAGAGTGACACACAGTATTTTCCCCATGGCCTGTTGGCCATGGCAAGTCACACAGCCATGCCCATCTTCAAGAAGACAGAGAAATACAATCTTCCTGTTTGTCCAGAAGTGAAGAACCCTAGATGTCAAGGAAGCAGTCATTACTACAACCGGTGCAAAAATAGAGACTGGAGAAGCAACATGATTTGAGAGGCAGTGATCATGCCCCTACCAGGGGGCCAAGACAGAACCTAAACTTATCTCGGTTTACTTAGGTTTACTTATCTCGAAAATCCAAGTCCTTAACTGACATGTAATTTTCAAGATTTTCAAGACTGCTTATTGCCTGGTAGCTCTGCTGACCTTTGGGGTCTGCCCCACTGACAGCTGATTAAGACCGACCTTGGCTGAGAGAATTCTGATGACTTGACTCCGCTCCACTTGCCTCTCATCCTCCAGCAGGCCGGCTCGGGTATTTTTCATTGCAAGAGTGGAGTCCCAAGAACAAGTAGGCCCAAAGCAAGTCATGTGGCTGAGCCCAGAGTTAGGAAGGGGGGAACAGGTGAGTAAAGCACTGTAATATTGCACAGCAAAGGAGTGAAGAATTAGTCTGGGTATATGCAAACTTTTCCTATAAAAAGAAATACATATAGGGTAAATACACTTTATCTCTTGGGCCATACTGCCTCTGCCCCAACTCTGTGGCTGTGGAATGAAAGCTGCCATAAATAATAAGTAAAATGATAGGTGTGGCAGTGTTACAGTAAAATTTAATTTAGAAAACCAGACAGTGGGCCGGATTTGCCCTAAAAGTCATAGTTTGCCAACCCCCAAATTAGAGGCCTTACTGTAATCTTCCACAAACGGTTCTAGTCCCAATTCAGAATGGTCTGCCCTTATGGTCTCAATGTCACTTGTTTTTCTCACTTGACCTTCATTTTTTTCATGTACAAAGTGAAGGGGTTGGACTAGTTCTTTCAAACTATAAAATTCTTACATTCACAGAATGCATATTATCACATAAACCAAAAAGAATGTTCTGGAGTCTAGTTGAAGAGATTATTCTCAACTGGTTAATAGAATATCCATTGTATTTATTCTTGGGATTACTGCTCACCTACACAAACTAAAATTCTATTTTTCTTGAACAAGAGTTGCCACGTAAAAGATACTGATCAGCAGTAATATCACCTTAGCTCCATCAAAGTTAAATAGATTTTTCTATCCATCCAAGCAGGAAGTCAGCCAGTTATATGGAATGAAAAACAAACTGACACTTTTAATAACAAAATGGCAGCAAAGCTTTATTGATTTCAAGAATAAAAAATGAAATGCGAGGGAGTCAACCCTGGGTGCTATCAGTGAAGGATAAAAAGAAACATGCAATTAACTGATCCGGAAGGATAAGATACAGTAAGGGACACTATAGAAGTACGCATCCTCAGGGAAAACAGCATTTCACTGAAGGTTATTCCGTGATCATCGTCCCCTTTATTGGCGCCTAAATAGCATGTAATTCAGTTCACAACCATATCACAGGAGGATATTTTTGCTTTTCTCCCTCCATTAATCTTCCCTGCCAGGCTGTTGCCAGAATTACAAATAATAATATTTATGTTCATCGCTACTGCAAAGAGAAAACGCACGTGAAATAATCTGCCCCATCCATAAAGCCAGAACAACGCGTAGAGGTCTGCAGACATCTGATTTTCTGAAGCTTTGTATCAGTGGTTCTCAATTAGCAGGGATGGATTTTGCTCCCAAGGACATCTGGCAACATTTGGAGATATTTTCATCGTCTCAGTTGGGGAATGGCTACTGGCATCCAGTGGGTATAGACCAGGGATGATGTTAAATACCCTACAGTGCCCAGGACGGCCACACACAGCACAAAATTACCAGGTTTGATGTGTCAACAGTGTCAAGGTGGAACAACCTTCCCTTTGTAGAAAAAAAAGCATCGGCTGAGATTGACGGCAATGCTCCAATCACTGGAACTCCAAATCATGACCAGATTATCCCATGAAAGCAGCATGCATTTTAGGTCATGCTAGGCAATTTTATTTTGTAGACTAACAACATGTCAAGCCAGGTACATGGGGTCAAAAGATTTTGCAGAAGTGCTAGAGAAAACGACAGTTCCAAAGGGCAGGTCACAAATTCCAAAGCCTGTCCCAGAAATGATAAGTGGCTCAAAATACTGAAAAACACATTGGCATTGATATGTGTTTTTTAAGTATAATAAATGCCTTTATTAGTATATACAACAAAATGTAGTTTTATTATAATACAGTGTCTATTTTATATAACGTAGTATATATTATTTATTTAAATTTAGGGTTTTAAACCTATAATATCAAAAAGCATTGTGGATATTTTCTAACCAAAGTACATTATCTTCATCTCATTTGAATTATGTCCTGATAATCACATGCAACATCAGTTTTTACTGTAACTTGTGGTAGCTTTCCAAGAAAATATAATTTATCAGCGGGTCAAAGAGCTGGAAAATTAATATCTGTTTAGCTAAACAGAACACATCTGTTAGCAAACTTGTCCAAATAATTTGGCATCATTGCTTACAATATATGTCTTTGGAGACCATTTATCATTTGGGTTATTTCTAGAAACCACAGGCTTCTGTTCCCTGCACTGGATAGAAACACGCTTCATGATGCTCTTGTCCCACTTGTTTTAAAGCGAAGGGAGCACAGAGCACCTCTGCAACGTTCTCTTAGTTCTGTTTGCCACTGCACTGTCCTGCCCTGCCAGGATTTGATGTCACCTCCACTCCAACTCATTCCTAAAACCATCCCAGGTGAGAGATTTCCAGC
>PITA01022260.1:0-30637 GCA_004023965.1 Spilogale gracilis | reverse complement strand
GCTCTCTATTTTGTTCCATTGACCTATGTGTCTGTTTTTGTGCCAGTACCTTACTGTTTTGGTTACTACAGCTTTGTAGTATGTCTTAAAATTTTGCTTTGTGATACCTCTAGATCTGTTGTTCTTTTTGAAGATTGCTTTGAGTATTTGGGATCTTTTATGGTTCCATACAAATTTTAGGATTGTTTGTTGTAATTCTGTGAAAAATGCTGTTGATGTTTTGATAGGGAATGCATTAAACCCATAGACTGCTTGGGGTGGTATGGACATTTTAACATTTGTTTTCTCAATCCATGAGCATGGAATATCTTTCCATTTGTTTCTGTTATCTTCACTCAATTAAATCAGTGTTCTAAGTTTTCAGAGTATGGGTCTTTCACCTCCTTGGTTAAATTTATTCTTGAATATTTGATTACTTCTGGTCCAGTAGTAAATGGGATTTTTAAAAAATTTCTCTTTCTGCTACTTTATTATTGATATTTAGAAATGCACTGGGTTTCCATATATTGATTTTGTATCCTCACAAATGGTATCTCATTCTGATATGCATTGCTTTAATTATGAGTACATTTGAATATTTTCTTTCTTATTTTTTTGGCTATTTCTGTTTCTCTTTCTGTGAATATGTATATACTTCACTTTTTTTTTTTTTTGCTTACTTTCTTAGCTGTAATGAAACTCTTCAAAGGTTAAAGAATTTCTCTACCCTGTGGTGTATATGAATTTGTTCAGTTAATTTTTGACGCATTTTTTTGCTATAGAGAAGTTATACATTTTTTAGTACCAATATTTATCAATATTTTCTCCCAAGGCTTCTAAGTGTTTTTATCTTGCTTAGAAATATTTTTATAACTCTAGGGTTACAGTAATTATGTAGGTGCTTTCTTCTAGGAATATGTTTGCTTATTTGATTGGTATAAGGGATTATATAGGGGCTAAGAGTTTTTTTCCTCCAAAAATTCGCCATTTGACCTAATATAGTTTTTCAAGTATTCCAATATGGAAAACGGTGTCAAATTGTTTCAATCATAACAACATTGTAATATTTTTAAAATGTATTTAGGCTTGAGTCCTTTCATTACTATACTTTCTCAGAATTTTCTGGGATAATATTTTATATTCACTCTTCTTGAAAATCTTTTGGCATCATTTTGTGTCACTAATAAAAAATCTCATTTGTATTTTAATTTTTTCTGTGAAAGTTGTATAGTAGTTCTGGGGGAACTTCACTTTTTTTCAACATTGAGTTTTCTTACGTTAGAACATGTTATACAATTAAATCTTCGTTCATGTTTCTCAGCAGTTTAACATTTTGCTTCATATGGATCCTGTGCCTTTCTCAAGTTAATTTTAAGCTATTTTATTTTTGGGAGTGGCATTCTGAATTGAATCTTTTCTTTCATTATATCTTCTCATGGTTCTACTTTATATATAAGAACACTTAATTTTAATGTTAATTACATAAATTTGTTAAGTTTTTTAAATGAGTTTTATCTGGACTCTCTTGAGTTTTGTAAAATAACAACTATCTATCACCCCCCAAATAATAAATGTTTCTGGATTCCAATTGTACACCTTTATTGATCTTCTTTTCTTTTTCCTAATTGCATTGACATGTCCTTATTTAAAGATAAGTGTGGAAATAGTGGACATCCTGGTATTCTCTCTGACATTAATGGTGGGTTTTAAGGTTTCTGTTAAGCATATATTTAGCTTTTAATTTTAGATACATATTCATTCTCTTAAGAAGAGTCTATTTCTGTTGTTAGAAGTAAGATTTAAAACTCAATTTGAAGTCTCTTTATCTACAGGCCTGTGGGTTTTTACAGAAATAGCCATTTCAAAATGATGTGTTCACCATATTATAAAAGGCATATAACTATAGTCTTTGGGTCAAATCTGTCCTCCATCTCATAATGTTCTTGCTCTGACTTCTGTCCAGATGGCATCAAATGCAATTACACATAAGAGTAAAAGCTAATCCGGCACTTTTTATTCCATGACTAGGAATTAAAACATTTTAGTGCCCAAGCTTGAGCATTATGCTGATAATGGAAGGGGATCCATCATGGTGTTTGTGCGGTGAACAGCCTTTCCTATATACATTACCACTTCCTCCTCTCCCTGCCAGCATCACGAGAACAATGGGTTGCTCCCATGAGTAATTTCAAGGGTTATATACCTTTTTTTTTTTTTTAGCATATCCTGAGATGTTTTTTTCAACTTGTGAGAGTCAAACTTTTAAAAATGTATAACCATATGTTCAGATTTGAAATCTAGTTTTAGTTAAGAAGCCAAGCTTGTTAGCTATTATAATGATAAAATAGGCCAATTTCTGCATCAGGTCATGGCTAAATTGAAAATACGTGCAATCCCCCCTGGATGCAATTATTTCTCATGTAGCCCTTTTAATAACACCCACATTTTGTGCCAAATAAGCTGATCGATAGTAGCTCTGGGAGAAAAATCTCATCAATGCCAGTGTGTCCTGCATGATTCTTATGAATGAATTAAAACTAAAAAGACATAGTAAAGTGATTGCCTTCTTACCAGCTCCTGGGGGTAGCCACTGAGGAAAGGTGAGTAGGGAGTTGAAATTTATAAAATAGCCATGACCCTAAAGGGAGAAACAAACAATATGGAGACAGTGAAATTCTTCAGGGAGAAGAATCAAAGCGGGCCCCTTTGCAGCTCCTTCATCATTTAGACTGTTTAGGGGTGAGCGGTGTGATCACTGGCTGAATGAGATACCTATCTCTTTTCCTCTCTTTCCTGGGTCCGTCCTCCTGTGGAGGCACTGGCCTCTCAGCAGCTTTGCTTTATAGTCACTAGCTTCCAGAGCTCAATGGAACATCTCCTCCACATGTAGGAATTAAGGGAAGGTAAGGGACCTATAGCAAATCAATGTATCCAAGGTCAGTAGTCTGGGGGCATATCATGGTTAAAACGTGTTCAGGATTTCGTGGCAACCCATTAAACATGGTACTCAGTTGAGGTACTCCACTTGACCTGTCCAACAGCTGGGAGCTAAGCCCCATGTGATTGTGGCATGACCCAAAACTGCATTAAAAAATTGCAATAATTAGGCAATCCAGATTAGATCCTCCAACTGTGTCTTAGGAACATCATTTTTGAAATAAAATACAATTGTTACCTCTTACATAATGAGATGGGTAAAGGAGGAATTATCTGGTTGAAAGGGTGACATATTGGGAGTTCTTCATTAGTCTTTGCCTGGGATCCCTTCCCCACAAGGATTTGTACATGATAAGCACATATTATCATATTAATGAACTTCCCAGCAATTTGTTACAGATTTTATAAACATAGTAGTACATCAACAAGCATTTATTAAACTATCAGGTTTACTGCTGTGTTTTATGAATACACAAAAGAATATTAGAGATAGGTAGTATCCTTTACTGGTTTTAGTTTGGTTTGAAATAGTCATTATTGTAACCCCCAAAATAAGTACTAACTCAGTTACTTTTCCTGTCAACACTGTCTTCTACTTATGCAAGGAGGCAGAGGAGTCTCAGAGAGGTGAAGGTTTCCTGCAGCCCCTACCTGGAAGTGGCAGAGCTGAAGTTTAAACCTGCATCTGCTTGGTTTGCAAGCCTGGGTTTAATTACGTGTTAGGCATTGGCAACATGTACAACATAGTTGGAGCACACTGAGGGCTGGGTGGAATTGGTTTTGCTGGAGGTGAGCAGTTAAGAGAAGACAGAGAGAAGTCTAGGCAGCACAGCCTCTGCTGGGACCCTGTCCAGAACTTTGCTACACAGAGCTTCCAGCCAATCAGAATTAGTCTCATCCTGATATTATTAAAGCAAGAAATTATCACTTACAGCCAGTTCTCATCCCATGTCTACCCCAGATTCAATTTCATGAGATGAAGACCTATATCTTATTTTTAACAACTCTCTTAAAAACTGGGAACCTTAGAGATCCTCAACAAATGTTTGCTGAATGAATCAACAAATCAATGAACCTGTGCAATGCACACACCTATACATATACATAACCACCTGAACAAACAGACATACACATTTGCAGGCATATATACATACAGTTTAGTTTCACTGTAAGAAAAAGGGGAAGAGGTAAGAGCACATTGTTAATGTACAGATTAGAAAGATAACTCACTGATAGACAACAGGGGAAGTCCCTGGCTCTTCTCCAGTGGATCCCAGCCTTAGCTAAAAGGATAATCCTCTTGGGAGGCTTTAAGAATACTGATACCTTGGTCCTACTTGACACAAAATGAAACAGAGTTCTCTGGAATTAGGCTCCAGGAATTGATCTCGTAAAGAAACATTGCAGGCAACTCTACTTTGAGACAGGGTTGATAACCTCTACTTACCTGCTGGAAGTCTCAATATTATGACTGAAAATAATTCATATTTTTGTGTATCTAATGAGATGAGAATTTTAATCCTCAAATTAACTTTGGATATTAAACTTTGACATATATACTCTGTATTTTAATTCTCTGGTAAAAGCAATATCTTTTTAAGGTTGAAAGTAAGACGGCTTGTCCTCTCTGGCTTAAGGCTCAGGAGATAGACCTCAGGCAGGTTTATGGGTAGGTGGGCTTTGCCTTTTATCTTCATCTGCCTGTTGCCTGTGGTGCTCAGAGGTTTGAGACCAGTGGGCTGATCCTCTAAGAGGAATTCTTTGTCACTTCACATGCCAAATACCACAAACATCTTTTGGGAGTCTATGACTTCTTCTTTGTCCCTTTGGTCATCTCACTCCCTTCTATCTAAGGAGTGGTCTCCTAGACATGGACCCTCCCTCTCCATTCCATGTTGTCTTTGTGGGTGATCTTGCTACAACTTTGGCTTCAGTGACCGTCAGTTGCCAATGATTCCTTGTCTTAGTTTCTTAGGGCTGCTTTCATAAAGTGCCACAAAGAAAGTAGCTTAAAACCATAGGAATGTATTCTCTCATAGTTCTGGAGGTCTGAAAGTTCTAGAAGTCTGAAATTAAGATATCTCTCTTCTCTAGCAGAGGACACTTCATTTTCTCTTTCAGCCATAGAGGCCTCAAGCTTTCTCTGGCTTGTGGCTTTAATTTCTGTACTTTAATCTCTGCTGTGCTACCACATGGTGCTCTCCCCTCCTGTCTGTGTCGCCGTCTTCTCCTCTACTTATAAGGACACAGACATACATATTGGACTAGGAGGACACCCCACTCCAGTATGACCTCATCTGAACTAATTGCACCTGCCATGCCCCTATTTCCAAATATGTTCACATTCCAAGGTACTGGAGGTCAGGACTTCAACATGTTTTGAGGGGGACACAATCCAACAGATAATGCCCCTCCCTCCCCATGTGCTGCTTTATCTTTACCTCAGGGCTCCAGATCACCTGCTGGACTTCTCCCAGAGAAAGCCTGCAAATAACTAAAATTCTACAAAAGTCAGTAAACTCATCATTTCTTATTGCTGGATCTCTTTCATAGTTCCTTATTTCAGTGAAAGGTATATCATCATGCACCCAGGTATGCAAACCGGGTGGGTTGTCATCCTTGACATCACTGTCTTTTTAATACCAATCATTCATAAAAGAACTCAGGTGATTTCAGCACTTAAACATGCCTCAAGTGTCCTCACCTCTCCCTTTGCCCCCATGTTCACAGCCACTACTAGGTCTTATTCAACAATGTCTCTGGCTGGGTCTATTGTAATAATTCTCCCACATCTAGTATTGTCCCTACTAATCAATTTCCCATGGTATATATGCATTGCTGTTTTAAAACACAGATTTCATTATGTAATTTTCCTTATAAAACCTTAGATATTTCCCATTTCCATCGTATAAATTTCAAAATCCCTAATGTGTCTTATATGGCCCGAAGATTAAGCACCAGCCTGTCATTCCAACTTCACACATCATTCCATAGCTCATTCTCCAACTCCAGCCACACTGGCCTTTTTATATTTCTTTGAAGCTCCATGATGTTTCTGCGTCAGGGACTTCACGCACGTTTGTTTTTAGTTTCTTGGAGTTTTCCTCCTTTACCCTTCTTTGCTTAACTATCCCCTTCCTCAGTCTTTTGATCCTAGATGAAATTTCACCTTCCCCAAGCAGCTTTCCCTGACTTTTCAGTCTAGATCAGGTCCCTTGTAAAATGCTCTCATAGTGCTCTGTACCGTTCTTTCATAGTATGTACCATAATTGTAATGAATCTGTCAATTACAGTCAGTCTACGATCACTGTCTCCCATTGAAATGTAATCTCTAAGAAGCAAGGGCAGAGGGGCTGCTTCTCCTGTTATTGGTTTAGTTTCTAGAACATTGTCCAGCACATAGCTGACAGCCAAGAAATCTTTGGCCAATGAATAAATGAATAATAAAGCAAGGCATGTTTTGATTTTGCTCACAGGTATATCCCTGATACCTTTGTATAGCCCCTTGCACATCAAAGTTATGTTATAAATACTGATTGAATAAAATGGTACTTTAGGCTTTTCCTTGTCTATAATATTGGAACAATACATTCTGGGACAGCCAAGCACAGCCACTCAGAGAGGACAGTGAATAAGGTGATCAGTGAATAGTAAACAAGAGCACCATCATATATGAATATTCTGAAATTCCCACACCTTTGCTCCTTTTTAATTACATGTTCAGCCCCCACAGCAGTATGGAAGTCATTCTGAGAGCTTCCCTCTAGCAGGTACAAGCAAGGACAGATTCTCTTGACGTCTCTCTCCCTCATGTCAGACCTCTGCAGGGGAAGCAGCAGGCAGGGACTTTGGGGACAAGGTTCCACATACCCAGTGTCATATTCTGCCCTTGGACGAAATAGCTTATAGAGAATACTCTTAGGAAAATGGCCATAAAAACTTTTATTTCATTGTCAAATGCAGATGTGTATTACCTGAAACTAGACTATGTAGTAAAATAAACACAGCCAGATATATTTAGCATTAATGCCTTCCAGTCTATAGTGACTGTTTTTTTGTCAATATACAAAATGCTTTCACATGCATTCTCACCATTGAGTCCTACAACAACCTATGGTAAGAGTTACTATTGTGTCTTTTTTACATTTATGACATTAAGTCTCAGGGTAAGGCAGCTAGCATGGTATCTGGAACATAGTAAGAACATAGTGTGTAGCTAGAAAGCAAGCCAAGTTCTCTGGCTCCTAGGCAATGCTTCTCCATCTCCTACTGCCTTCCATGAGCGCAGAGATGGGAGATGAGTTTGGCACAGGTGGGCGGGCACGGCTTGCTGCTCTTCCTGTAACTCCTTCCCGATAAGTGTCCAGGTGCCTGCTCTTGGGAGTCCTTCCAGATATATGCCATTCATACTTGTTAGCCATTCTAGAGCACTTCTTATAAGTCACGTACTTTTATATTTACACTATACCTATCATCACATTTGATTCTAACAGTGTAAATTTAAAGTATGAACTGATATTACCTCTATTAAAGATGAGGAAACTAGGAACTAGGGAAATTAAATAATATTCCCAAGCCTATGCAGTAAGTTTTAGTGCCAAATACTCAGGCAGTCTGATTCCAGAGCCCAGACAATTATGAGTTCCATTGCACTGCCTCCTCTACCATAGTCTTTTCTTTATGTTGTCATCTCTATCCTTTATTTAACTCACTGTTAGCCTTTCACAGGGAAGTCCGACTTTATTTACACTTTGGGTTTTAACTGGACTTCACTTTCTCTCAATCCCTTTGTCTCTCTTTATTAGGGAAGGAAGCACAAGTACATTCCTTGGACTAAAATGGAGCATTTATAAAAAGTGCCTGTGATGTTCTTTTAGGATATTAGTGCTTACACACTGGTAGTACTTAGAGGGTGATTATAATAATTATGCAAAGCAAACAAATTAGCTAAGTTGACTTCTCACTAAAGCTCATTTCCATGAGGTGTACACGAGAAAATGAATTCTCCCACTTATTGTTCGACCAAATGGGAACTCTAAAGGGGAAAGACCATTCTGACAGGGGTAATTAAAAGAGATGTCACCGAGATGTCACATTTAAAATATACACACATGTGCACACATATAACTACTATTGAAGACCTATGTGCAAAGACATAGACTTGAAGACCAATTTCAGGGTGGCTTATTTTGAATAAAAGCAGTGAAAACTTATGATTGAGAACTGCAGTAGCATCTTTAAAATGCTCATATTTCTAAAATAATGAGCTACTTTGCAGATGACAGATTTAAATGGTGAAGCATAAGCTTCAAAATACTTGCTGTCTAGGCAAGCTTATGATATTTCTACAAATGGGGTTTTCATAGTCTGGGGGGAATTGAGAAAGGTACATTGAGTACTTCTCAATTTTAACAAGCACTTTATATTGCAAAGTTCTTCATAATCACTTTTAATAATTGTTCCCTCCAACAGCTCTGTTATTCCCATTTCAGAAATACAGTAACTGATACAGATAGAATAAAGGAAATAATCTGAAGCCCTCTTCCTAGTTAATTTGAGGGGCTTAAAGATTTATCCTAGCTGAAAATTATGAGAAATCAGACTTGTCATTGAAGGGTTATCTGTATAGTTCTTAGAAGGCGCTTCATCATGAGACTCACTGCTGTACATCTAGTTCTGGCTGGACTTGTGCTGCAGTTAGGTCGGGGGGATTCAGCAGTCCGCTGTGGAAGGTGGGAGGGGCTAACCCAAGGAGTTACACTGGCTCCACCCTTATATTTCAGCTGATATGCAACTCTCTGTAGTAGTGTATTTTGAAAGGAATCATTCATTCCTTCAGAAGTAACTATTTACTGAGCATCCATAAAGAAGCTGTATTAAAGGCTTTCTAACCGACAGTGACCTGGAAATCTGCCTCTGTATCTTGCTACCAAGTTCTCATAAACCAGTCATGCCCACAGTATTTTGCACTTGAACTGTCCCAACCAAGTTAGATACAATTTGGATGTCAAGTGAGAAGTGAAAATTTGTAAATTTTGTTGACCATGGTTTTAAAGATTCCACAAATCCCAGGAGATACTTATCTAAGTTTGTTAAAGATCAGTTGATCGCTAATCTTGTCAATCCTTGAAAGCCCAGGGATGATTTCATCTTCTCTGTGAAACCTGTCTAAACTAACTCATCTCTGATCTTCACCACTTGGGACTGGTACCATACAGACTTCCATTTCACTTCAATTCCATTCAACCTTTGCTTGAATATTTACTTTTTGTCAAGTCCAGTGCCGGGTCTAGGAATATTGCATCATATATTTTATGAATTTTTTTGTTTATTTCATGTTTTGATCTTGTTGTGCTGTGAAATGATGAGCTCCCAGAGAACAGGTTGCAGCTGATACTTTACCTCCATTTCTCCTAACATCACCCAACCCAGTACTTTGCACATAGAAGATTGATCATAGTAGCCAGTCAGTTGCGTTGCATAAGTTCATTCCAGTGCTAGTAACTAATTTACTATTATCTTGGAAATTCTTGTAAGCCAAAGGGAGTGGTTACATCTTGTTTTCTAAATGAATGCTTATATTGCCAATTTCTTCCTTTTGCATCATAGAAACCCACTAAATCCTTTTTTGGCTCCAGCTATTACTTGGCATACATTACCCTTCCTTTTTCCTCTTTTTTACTGACCTTCCGCATAGCTTTTAAATTTGCACAGATCTGTGATAAGACAGGGAATTCTGCCACTCCTCAACAGATATTCCGTCATTCTGTACATTTCATAAAGACAGAAGAGGTGGTAGAAATTAGCAATGTCACCTCCAACGTCAAACTCGGTTAACAATCCTTCCCTGTTCATTTTCATACTCCACTTAGCCTAGAGTTTTTACTGTTGTCTTCTTATTTGAAACTGAAAAGTACATCTGCATTTTCAAGAAATGGTGATAGGAAATGTAGCCGTTGAGCAAAAGCTGATTGAGGGAAAAAATGTGTTGAAACGCATGGCCTATTTAAGTTACAGTATATTCTAGAAAGAGATTTCAGAGTTTACCACCCATTATTTGTAAACAAGGAGGCTAAAATCCAAATGTAAGCATTTTATCCTGGTCACCTAGCAAGTCAGTGGGGGGGTTTGGGATTATATGGTGTTTTGGTGACCTTTCGACTGGCTATTCTGATTCATCAATATAAAGTCCTCTGTGAGTAACGTATTCTGGGACACTGACCTAGCCTGTTAAGCTGCCTCTAGAGGTGTATTTCGTTGTGGTTTAGAACACAAAATTTGGAGTTATCTCTGGATTTTCAAAATCAAACTCATGAAATAACCTCGAGCAAGTTGTATTTGTTCCCTTAGTGTCTGTTATCTCCTCTATAAAATGAAGGTATCGATAGTGTCTGCAGGGTTGTTGTGTGAATTAAATGAGCTAAAAGCCCACGATCTGGCACACTGAGAAGCTCAAATCATGGCTCTTACTATTACACAAATCCTATTTACAAATAATTGTGAAGCACACAGATGAGTTCTTTGGCAGAGAGCAATCCAGCAGCACATGTCTTTGAATCCATAAGTAGCCATTGGTGATCTATTAAACTAGGACATTACTCACTTGCCATGTTTATTCATTTGCGTTTTCACTGGGTGCCTACATAAGTATTTATTGGGCACCTACCCAGTGCCATATACTGTGCTAGGCACTGGGGTAGTGCAGATGTGATTTACATGTGGCCTCTGTCCCGGAAATACTTGCAGAGAGAGGTAACCACTGTAGACTGATAAAGTTGATAGAAGTATGTATAGGGTAACCCAGAGAAAAGATTGAACCCTAACAAATGGTTTGAGAGAGTCAGAGAAATTTTTCAATATGTGTTTCATTTCTAGGGTTTCTGTAATCATGTTCATCATGAGATAATGTCAGGAAAATCTCTCTCCTAATATGTGCAAACAAATTCAGAAATGACATATTGCAAAGGTAGGTCATATCTGATTTAACATGCTCTGGCTTCCACCTAAGGAGTCAGCCCTTGCCTTGTTTCCTCTGCTTCTTCTTCCCCACAGACAGCCAGAAAAGTTTGCATTATGAGGCTATGGATGCATACTCACTCTAGATAGCAATGATTCTCTTTCTGAAGGACAATGAAGGGGAGTTTGGGGTGGATTTAATTTATGATTTTGCTTATGAGTGATCTCAGGTAGGACCTGGAATAGATAGAGAATCATATGATATTTTCACTTACCAGGAAAAAAAAAAGTTTTATGGCAAGGATGAAATGAAAAGGATCCTTAGGGAGTGGAGAGTGAATGTCACTAAGAATGTTGTCAGGAAGAGCAGAGCCTTATTGCATTGCAAAACAGAGCAATAAAAGGCAGTGCTGTGCTGGCATGAGCAAGTATGCTGCCTACTTTTTTCTTGGACATTTGGGAAGACTGAGGCCCAGTAAACTTTGCTAAGGTCATATGTGAGCAGATGAGAGAAGCTGGGATATTGTCCATCTCACTTTATTCCCCTTTCCACCACGAGAGTGCCTTATTACTTGCGATCTGTACTGCATGATCTGAGAACCCTTTCACTGATCTCTGAGGATCTTCACAACTTGTCCACTTTTCTAATGGGACTTTTTCATACCTTTTCATCGAGCTTGTTTTTCTGCCCTCTAACCATTGCTTGTTTCTCTGTCGTCCATTTGACGGCTACGATGGATTTAAGAATGGACTTCTAATCCTGACATCAAGGACTCAACCTGGAACCTTGAACCAAGCTTCCCTCCATAGCTCTGTGGCTCCTCCCATATACCATTCTTCCATTTCGCTTTATCCATCTTCTGCCCTCATCTGACCTCATTTAGCATCTAACAGAGTACTATATAACACAGAGAATTCAATAAATATTTGTTACATTAAATAAAAGCAATGACTTGACAGTAAACAAAATAAGCATAATGGAATGATAATGTGACATATTGCAGAGGTTCAAATGGATCCTAGAAGTATTAAGAGAGGTCATCAAGAAGACATGACCACCAGTTGAACCATGAGCTGGACCTAGGCAATTAAAGGCCTCTTACCCCTCCTTTGTCCCTGGAATATTGTTTCTGCTTGCCCTTCCGCTCTCCCGGGGGCCACTTTAAGGACATAGCCTTGAGATAATGATATGGTGTTGAGGACATCTAGATGATATACATGACTGAATCCAGTTAAGGCCTCAGTAGAGTATAAACTTTTAAGATGCGGTGGGCAGATATAGAGATACTAATTTTGTGGTTGTACAAGTTCCCTGCCACTTATGAGTCTGGAGTAGCCTGCCTCTTTTTTTGGTTTCTTCCTGCCCTCTGAATATGGTGGCATGTTTCAGATTACCACTGACAGGCTCCCAGGAAGTTTGCCAACCAAAAAGCAGCAACACAAAATTAACTGAAGCATCTTTTTGATATGCTCTGCCCAACTCTATAGGAAAAGAGCTTCACTATGAAAGAGTGGAGTTTTCTCTTTCCCTTCCTGATGTATTTTCTTCCTATGTCCCTTTGTCTTAGCAAGTGTCTCTCTATATTGCATTGCTGGGGCAGTAATCTCCGCAGCTGCTAATTGTGCCTTCATGGATCTGCAGTACATCTCATGGCCTTGATAGACGACTTTCCGCTTCACGTGTTTATGTTCCCAAAGCACTCTGTGCTTTTAGTCCCTTGGGATTGCCTGGGATATGTAGATAGGGATGGCTCTCTGCACAGCAGACTTCCTCTGCCCTGCTTTAGATTCAGTGCAGGAGCCTGAAGCCAAAAATTAGAATAAAGCTTACAGAAGAGCTTTGAGACCTATGGTTACTAAGGGGAGAACAATTCATGGGGAGGGGGTATAGAATTAAGGGGTGGGAGACAGTTAAGATGTGATTTCTGTGCCACCCAGCTATAATTTGTTCTCAAAGACTCCTGAAGACTCTTTGCTCTTGTGATTGCTCTGATATTACCTAAACCTCAGCATCATTGTCCCTCTGAGGCTGCTCTAGGTTCTGACCTTTCTCTATCTGGTGCTTACACTGCCTTCCTCATTTCCAGGACATAGTTATCTGGATTCCAGACCTACCTCCACCTATTCAGGGACTGATGTTTAGCACCTCCAAGGCTTCTTGTTAAAGATTTCATATCCACTCTCTTCCACCTAGGTTAGGCTCTCAAATGGCTCTTACCCACTGCACTGTCTTCTAATTAGCTTTCACCTCCAGCTGCCCTTACTGCCAACCCACCATTTCCATAAGACAGAGAGCCTTTTCCATATGCCAGTCATCTGGTCAAGGACCTTCTGTGGCTCCCACTGCCTTTGGAACAGGCCCTCAAGGATTGTTGCTGATTGATGGATTGCTCTGTAAACTCTGCATGGTGCCTGTGTTTACAAGGCCCTGACACAGCTTTTAATGACCACTCGCATTAATCTCTCTTTCCAAAAAGGTCTTCGGAGATATTTAGTGTGCAGCCAGTGTCTCTTTCAAGTAGATGGGCATGCCTGGGAGGTAGAAGTAACTCCAGAGAAACCATTGAGTTTAAACAAGACTATAAATGGCATGTCTTCTTTTGGGATATTTCTCCAAACTGATCTGCTTGAAAGTGGAATATGCCTTCATTTTCAGCGATTGCTCCAAATTTGAATGCTGTTGGTGTCTCAGAGCCCTGCGATGTTCCCTGTGACAGCTAGAGCAAATTCTAATTATGGAAAGATAAATATGAGTTCTAACTTCTCGCTTTTCCCCAGGATGTCACAACCCTAAATGCTTCATGAGTTCAGATTTTTGTGAGTCACTCTCATTGTGCAGGAGAAAAGTTTATATTGTTAAATCTACTCTTAGCTGTACAATTTCTTCAGAGACCTAGAGCTCTTCCTGCCTTTACAAATTTAAAAAAATTGGATAAAGAGACAATAACCTGAGCTTTCCTGGAGACACTGGATATTTTGATCTATTTTTTACTGCAGCCTATTTCCAAGGGCAACGCATCTCTGATTTTTTTAATCAAATGGTGTGAATCAAAAGTTGCAGCCTGACCTCTGGAGCACACGCCACGGGATGTCAGTGGTAGCTGTGAATAGTGCGGGCATCAAAAAGGAGTTGTCTTGGTCTTACTATGGGAAAATAATCTTGACTCTATGCTGAGGAAGCAGACTGTCTTCTCAGAAAGCAGGAGGGGAGAGCACAGTGGTGGTTACTTTGCCTTTGGGATTGCTGCATTTTGATCTGCTGCTTCCTCTTGTCTGGGCACTGGTTGAGTCTGAACCAGGAGGGCTACTGTGCCTGGCTAAGACAAGTTTAGAAGATTAGTCCAACTTCTCACTGCTGTCAACTCTTTCTTTATTGAGTGAGTGCCACAAGTAGATGCTGCTGAGAAATCTCAGTGGAAAGGTGGAACAGAGGGCAATTGAGCAGATAAAATAATGTTTGTATTTGTTTTTGAGCAGCAGGGATAACCATTAGCAAATGTATGAATTAAAGTCTTATTGACATCTATATTGTAATTAGGATCACCATTTTTGTTGTTGTTGTTGAAAGGTAAGACTTCTGAGTTTCAAATCTACGAATCTCAATGCCTAGTGAAATTCTGTGCACATTATGTGGAGTGTAAAATTATGTAGTAATTAATTAATGAAAAAACAAGAGAGAACATTGTTGTGTATTCCCCTTTCCCCCAAGAGTTAGGATTATTTCATGTGTTCTTGTGGCACCCCTAGCTTTTTCCCCAAATTGAGGCTAAACCTGGAATTACTTGTCCACTCTTTGGCTTCCCCTCTTGTTGAATTCCAAGAAAGCAGTGATTATGTCTGTCTTATTATTATTCTGTGTAGTCCCAGCTTTTAGATTGATATTTGGTACATAGTGCAAACTCAATAAACATGTGTTGCATGATTAAATAATATTTGAAAGGTCACACATTTGTACTTATGATTTCCATCAATAAACTTCATTTTATAAATCCTATAATCACAGTGACTGTATATCTTTGAGAGCTTGAGTCTCTATCCTTTTTATATACTATAACACTTTACCCATCATCAAGGCACAGGACCGACAAAACTAAGAAGACCCTTCTCCCCTGAAGAAAAATGAAAAAGGAAAACAAACAAACAAACAAACAAAACCCCCCAAACAGCCAAGCCAGTTTTATTCACCCCTGAGCAGGTGTAGAAGTCAACTGAGGTGATCTGGTGGTCTAAAGGGGTTTAGCAACTGAGTGAGGGATACATCCAAAGACTTGTAGTGTGGACAGTGAGTGCAGAGACAAATACGGTCTGGCTCAGAGAATGTGCTTTGGTGGCCTGCCAATTGCTGAGAACTAGACATATCGACAGCCAAAGACAGATAAATTATATCTTAGGGGATCCAACTGAGCTCATGGGATAGTCTCAGATGAAAGTTCTTCTCCCTAATGATTTCTGGGCACTGGAAAAGTCCCCTGGAATTTAGCTGTTATTCTAGGAAAAGAAAGGAACTTTAATTGACATCGTCTCTCCAAAAAGACCAAAACAATACAATGTCATATCTACTTGAACATTACCGCCCCCCCCAAAAAAGTCTCCTGCTCCCTCTTCCCTGAGAGAGTGAAAGAAGGAAGAATCAAATTAAGAGAAAAATAAAAGAAGTGCTTGAGCCTCCAGACTTGATTATCATAAACTGATCATAGTCATTTTTGGAAAGTTTAAACTGAAAAAAGAAAAGATAGCCTGGAGAAAGAGGTGGTACTTCCATTGTTAGAATGAAGAAGACCACTGTAACATTATTTCATGTACTAGTACACCTGTTCTTTCAAGCAGATCTTCACCTTACTTCCCTATATCATCTGCTAAAAGATGAATGATGAAGTTTAAATACATGATCTCCAAATAATTAAACCAATAAATAAACCTGATATTTACTTTCAAATATGGAACCTCTCTAAGAGCATAAGGTCTTCGTTGTTGAGATGTGTGGTTTGTTTGTTTGTTTAAGAGGAGAAAGGATGAGAGAAAAGAGTCTACTGAGGCTGAGATTTTGATTCTTAGACTAAGATGTTTCCAGAAGCTTCTTTTTTTTTTTATTGTTACTTAAATTTTTTTCCCAGTGTTCCAAGATTCATTCCCCATTCCCCACACCCAGTGCTCCACACTTTAGGTGTCCCCAGTACCCACCACCATCCCCCTCCCTCCAAGTCCCTCAGTTTGTTTCTGTGTCCAAAGTCTCTGTTGTTTCATTTCTCTCCCTGGATTACCCTAGTTCCCATTTACTTTCCTTCTCCCACTGTCCTCCAGGTTACCCCTCATGCACCGCAAGTAAGTGGAACCATGTGATACTTGACTTTCTCTTCTTGGCTTATTTCACTCAGCATAATCTCTTCCAGTCCAGTCCACGTTGCTACAAAAGTTGGATATTCATCCTTTCTGATGGAGGCATAATATTCCATTGTATATATGCCACATCTTCTTTATCCATTCATCTGTTGACGGGCACCTTGGCTCTTAACAGGACTTTTGAATTTATGTTTTTGAGGAGACTTTCTACATCCCGCTATAGGAAATATAGAAAGAGGCCTTGTTATCTACTGGATACCTGAGAGAGAGGGCAAATGGCCTGCTGTGTACAACCTCAAACCTTGAAATAATCACTCATTTTGGCATGAAATTCATCCAGCAATCTCATTTTTAAGACCTCGGTGTTAAAATAAGAATCAGTTTCTATGGCTTCTACTGTAGCCACGTGTGAAAAGAACAGATTTTACAGTTGGATTGTTAATTTTCTTGGAAATATAATGGTGAGTTAACTTGAAAAAATGTGTAATAATGTTAGTTTTTGAAAGATCCAGTGCATCTACCATGAATCTGTTTTTGATTAATTTGGCACACTTTGGTTCAGAATTAACATGTGATCTCTCTTCGCTGCTTTGCCATTCCCTCCTCCCTCTCTTCCTCCACCTCTCCTTCTCTCTCTCTCTATCTCTCCTTCCCAACTTGTCCTCTTCCTCCTCTTTTAAATTTTGGAGGCATGATTTGCATACAATAGAATACACTGATCTAAATTGTTCAGTTTGTTGAATTTTGACATTCACATACACCCATGTAACCAGTACCCAAAATAAGATCTAGAATATTTTCTTCACCTCCAAAAGCTCTCTCTTGTTCCTTCCCAGTCCAGAGGTTCCCAATTTCCTGGTTTCCATCATTTTAGTGTTGCTTGCTCTTTGATTTCATCTGCATATAGCATGTTCGTTTTGAGCTTGACAGTTATCTCTTAGCAAAATGTTTTTTAAATTCATCCATATTGATGTGTTCATTTGCTCTTTTCTGTTGCTGAATAGTATTCCCTTATATGAATACACTAGAATTTATGTATTAGTATTCTTGTTGAGAAACATTTGGCCTGTTTCTAGTTTTTTTTCCTATTATGAATAAGGCTGTTAAGAGTCTTTTATGCTCATGTATTTTTATTTCTCCTGGGTACAAACTTGGATATATAGTTGCTGAGCCATAAGGTGCATGTATCCTTAACTTTTTTAGCAGCTACAAAACACTTCAAAGGTATTGAATAATTTTGTATTCCCACCATGTGAGAGCTCCAGTTCCTGCAAATCTTCGCCAGCATATGGTATCCTCCATCTTATTTTTTAGCCATTAGCAATGCTGGTGGTCATAAATGATAGCTCAGTTTTTAAATTTGAATTTTCGTGGTGAGTAATCACACTGAATATCTTTCATGTGTTTATAAATTGACCATTTGTGCATCTTTTAATTATAAAATGTCTGTTCAAGTATTTGCCCAAATTTTTATTGCATTGTTTAATTTTTTATTGCTGACTTTGTAAGAATGCTTTATATTTTGGATATAAATTCTTTGCCATATACATACAGTGTTTTCTTTGTATAATGTATCACCAGTCTGGAGCTTGCTTTTTCATTTTCTTACCTGCATCTTCCAAAAAGTGATAGTTTTATTTTGGTAAAGTCCAATTTATTAATTGTTTTATTTTAAGGTTTGTGATTTTAGTATCCTATCCAATAAATTTTAGTGAGGTTTCAAAATTATTCTGTTTCCTTCTAGAAGTTTCATAGTTTTTGCTTTTAAATATAGGCTAAAGATCCATTTCAAAGGTACTTTTATGACTGGTGTGAAGAAAAGGTTATGGTTAATTTCTTTTTTTTAATTTAGGTATCTTTCTGTTCTGGTACTATTTACTGAAAAAATGATCCTTCCCTATTGAATTGCTTCACTACATTGGTCATAAATGAACTTAAACAAACATAAATGAACATGTGAACATAAATGATTGTGGGACTCTCTTTCTGGACTCTCCATTTTCTTTTATTGATCAAACATAATTTATAGATATGATCTGGCCATAATGTATCAATACCAGAGTTTTCTTGAGTATTGTAGATTTATAATAAGTTTTGAAATCAGGTGTCATAAATTCTCCAACTTGGGTCCTTCTTTTAATATATTTTTTAATATTAAATTGTTTAATCTTATCAAACTTGGAAAAATTGCAAAAACAATGGAAGAATGCACCCCAGTCACCCAAATGTGAAAACCTTCTATAACCACAGTATAAACTGAAAAAAAATAGCATCAATAAAATCCTGTTATCTAATATTAATATTATTCAAGTTTACCATAACTTTTGCCCATCTGAATTTCCACCCACTGTATTTCCCTTTAGCCTGAAGAAATTCTTCTAGTAGTTCTTGTAGTGCAGATCTTTTGTAATTGAATTATGTTGACTTTTTTTTCTGTCTAGAATGTCATTATTTTGCCTTCATTTTTTTTATGATAGAATTCTAAATTCACAGGGTCTTTTCTTTCAACTTGTCCTACATGCTGTTTCAGAGTCCAGAGTGCTAACCATTACATGATGGAACCCACTTCTCTACATGTTGTTTCTTTGACTTCTGACCTTCACTGTTTTTGGTGACAAGATAGCTTTTTTTTTTCTTCCCCAGAAAGAGAGAGAAAGAGAGGAGGGGGAAAGGGAGAGAGAGATTCTTAAGCAGGCTCTAATATACAGCATGGAGCCTTATGTGGGGCTCGATCTCACAACCCTTAGATTCATACCTGAGCCAAAATCAAGAGTTGTATGCTTAACTAACTGAGCCACCTAGGTGATCCAAGTTTTATTATTTTTTTTAATGCCAATTTTTCCTTGTATATAATCTTTTTTCTCTGGCTGATTTTAATAATTTTTCCTTAGCTTTAGTTTTTAATTTAGTTTAGTTTTTCTTTTAAGTATGGTATACGTTGTTCTGACTTAATTTATCCTGTTGGATTCAGTGAACTTCTTTAATCTATAGCATGATATCATTCACCAATTTTTGAAAATTCTCAACTAGCAACTCTTCAGATATTTCTACTGACCTTTGCTCTTTCTCCTTCCAGGAATTCGTTACACATATGTTAGGCTATTTAATATTGTCTTACATATCTCTGATGTGTGTTCAATATTTTTCCACTACTATTTTTTCTTTTTTTTTGTATTTCAGTTTGGATTACCTATATGTTTCAATTTATAGTTCTTTTTTTCTTTTCTGTTTTATCAGTCTACTGTTAATGTCATCAAATGGAATCTTAATATCTAATGTTATATTTTTTTATTTCCAGTCTGCTTATTTAATTCCTTTTTTTTTTTTGTATGTTCCATCACCCATTGAGATTCCTTATATTTTCATAAATTTAGTTCTGGGTTTAGAACATGGGGCTGAAAAAAAAAAACAACAACAGCATGGGGCTGAGGTAGTTCTGTTCCCCATCCTTGCCCTCCCATGCATGAGATGGCCAAGAACAAAGAACCCTTATAATCCCTGCTGGCTACATAATGGGGTAGCAAAGAACAGTCTGGCTTTCCGTTGCTTCCAACCTGTACGAATAAGTATTTATTACCATTGAGACTATTAATTGAAAAGAACACCTGAAGGCAGTTCCTGTAGGAAGGTTTCTGAAATGGTCTAAGCTTTGCCAGAATGATTAGGATAGGTCTTCAGCCTCCTTATGGGGTCCTTGAAAGAGAAGAGCACACATAAGGAGCCAGTCAGGTACGTTAAGGTCAGTTTTGATGGGACGTCCACAAAAAGCAGTATCTTATCACTGACATTGTTTAGAAGTGCTGACTCATGGTAATAATAGAGAGCACACTGATTTTTGGTCCATTTCATTATTGTTTTTAAGTTCTTTACAAACAATATTCCCTTTTATTACTTGTACCTGGGATGGACATCTCCCAATACTCTGGCCTTGATGTGCTACTGCTCGGAAGCACCGAAGTCTTTTTTTGTTGTCTACTTACTAGAGGTCTACTAAGCTACAGGTCACTATTCTTCAAAGCACCCAACAGAAATAGACTTTCCAGTGGAGGAATTTCCACTTAATCCCCGGAGCTCAAAGATGTCTGATTCCTGGACATTGAATTCTGTCAATTATTCTGTAAGGCCGGCCATTCCATAGAAGCACAAACAGCCTCGTTTTCTCAAAAACAATTAGAAGGGGAGAAAAATGAAAACTGGAATTCAAACTTGTATTTATTTATTTATTTTTAAGTGTAAGAACCTCTCACCTCTTTGCTGCAGTGTGCCTCTGGACATATCAGCTCCTTTGATTCCGCAGAGCTGTATTTTATGCAGGGTGTTTCTAGAAAGAATCATGCCAAGAAGTAAGAGGAATTTAAGCAGAGAGAGCATTAGAGCATTATGTATTGGTCTCTGGCAAGGGAGCACTTGACTGAACGAGAACCAGCCAGATGCAGTGTCTCCAAGGTGAATTTGTAATAACTTAGGTGGCAGTAATTTCCTAGGAGACTGACATAATTATATCCAAACAAATTGCCTCAACAGCCACATATTTATTAACATGAGATTAAAACTCTCAAGTTTGAGCAAACCCGGAGAGCAACATCAGAAGCCAAAGCAAGGAGGAACATTGGTAATCTGTCTGACACCCAATACCAGAGGGCTGATAAAGTGCCAGGGTAGGGCCCAACCTGCAGTTAGGGCCTCTGGGGCCTCGGCTGTAGGTTCTCGTTTCCTACAAATGAGGATTAAAATAACTAGATATCAACACATAGGACTTGTAACTAACGTATAACAAATCGCCGCAAAATTTAGTGGCTTTAATCAGCAACCATGTATTTAGTTTATAATTTAGGCTGGAATCAGTTGGGCCATTTGGGTTTCATCTTGACCCTCTTCTGTATCTGTAGTCAGCTGTAGGCCAGCCACTCAGTGTTGCTTCTGGGGTTGGTTGGCTGTTGGCTGGGGCAACAGCATGGCTACGACAGCTGTCTCCAGTCCTCCAGCAGCCCCAGCCAGGCTTGTCTTCATGGTGATTCCAGGGTTCCAAAAGAGCAAGTAGAGCATGCAAAGCTTTAGGAAGGTAGCCCAGAACGGGCACACCATCATTTCCACTGAACTCTGTTGGCCAGAGCAAGTCACACAGCCTAAAATCAAGTGGAGAGGAAATAAACTCCATTTTTTGATAAAATGACTTGAACATCACATTACAACACATTGCAACAAGTGTGGCCACTAGGAGTAATGAAGGACTCTGGGCTTTTTTGAATTCTACCACAAAACCTTTAAAAAAAAAAGAAAAACCCACTGGATGTGGTGCTGGTGCTAGAAGAAAAACACTATACATTCACGTCAAAGATCTTCTTTATTCTGTATTTTTGTTCAATTATATTAACATATATTTATTAAATAAGTTCTTTAATCAAGATACTATGTTAGGCCTCCTGTGGGGAAGAACAGTTTAAAAAAAATATGTTGCTCCTGATTTCTAGGAGCTCACGCTATAGCGAGAGAGACAGTCATGCCTATAGTTACTTCATAATGTCTTCAAAGTCACCAGTATTGCAATATTGTGATGTTTTCCAATAAGGCATATGAAAAAGGAAGAATGTAGATGGAAGGTGCCTGTAGGGTGTGTAAGATTACAAAATTATTGCTGTTAGGACTAGACAGGAACAGTGGTGGAGTTTAACGTACTTATTTGGTGGAGTTACGTTGAGGTGACAGTAAAGGAAACCTGGAGTGATAGTGTCTCTTTCATGAGGGTGACATAAATGTGATTTAGCATATTATGGGGTCACAGAGAAATCAGGTTCGTTCAGGTTGCTGATCAGTTGGATTAATTTACCTCCTATCATGTACTTTGTGGTAGATGGATTTAATATTTGGAGGGGAAGAAGGGATAAAAGTGAGTAACAACTCAGGGGCTACAGAAAAAGCCACTGGGGCAGGGGCGATAGGGGTGCAGGTCGTGCACTGGTAAGTGAAAACCAAATAAATCCAACCGAGATCCTTAGTAGAGAACTGTTAACAGAGTTCTGTAATAGTTTATGTGGAGTTGAACACATGCCTACCTTTTGCATTGGTTTCTTGTCCTTTCCATACACATTTGCTCATTTGTTTTATTCCAAGAAAGACTTTGGCATTTCCATACGGATCTCTCATACATAGCCTTCTCCATCCAAATTATTTGTTTGAGTGGAAACAAAAATGAGTACTTATGTACTTTTATTCTTTCAACAATTGTTCATGGGTTTATTTCAATTATCTCAGGCTTCATAAGCTCATATTATGAGAAATCTACAAAGATGGTAAAAATATATTTATTCTGGTTCTGTTTGTTCTTGATGACCCACAATTCTGTGGCCATGTTGTGAAATTCAACCACTCGAACCTGTAAGAGTGTGTTTCCTTGAGCATTGGGCTTTCACGATGTTGAGTCTTCCATCTTTGACTATGATGGGGTGTACACAGTGGGAAAGCATGGCCGTGACAGGAAGAACCTCATGTGCCACTATGGGCAGCAGCACAGTGTGATAATGAGAGAACAATCTCAAGACTCCGACTTCCCTTTTCCATGCATGGCTCTCTGGCTCTTTCTAGTCATATAATTGAAGGCAAGTTATTTGATCTGTCAATGCCTCAGTCTTTTCAGCTCTAAAATGGGAAAACAATAATGTATGGTTTTATGATTTGTTATGAGAATTAAGTGCAATAATGCTGTAAAACACTTAGAACACTTGCATGGCAAGAACTCAATAATTGTCTGCAATTAATAGTAATGACCATGTTAATTCTTCTACTGCCTCCCAGCATGCCCTGTGCCAAGTTTTTCCCAACTAAAATTTTTCACTTACTGAGTACTCTGTCCTACCTACAAGTTACAGGGATTAAGAAAATGCAGTTCCTGTTTTCAAAGATTCATTAGGGGGATATCTATATATCTACATCTATATCTATTTATATCTATCTACCTATCTGTCTGTCTGTATCTAATATCAGATGTACTCCCTTCTGTAGAGGGGTTGAGGCAAAGTGCTGAAAGACCACAGAAGAGGGAAAGAGCAGATCTGGCAAGGCTAAGAGTGTGGCTTTTGAGCTGAAGGATATTTAGAATTAGGCAAGTTATGATGAGTTGGGGGCTGAAAAGGGGATGGGAAGAGAAAAGTCATGTTAGTGCTTCTAACTTAAAATGAGAAAATTGGTCAATATAATTTTCAGTTGCATCAGAGCTCTAAAATTCAATTCTGCAAAATCATGCTTTCATTCCTTGATGAATATGTGAGATTTTGTAAATGAGTTGTTGCAACCAAAAATTTTAGCTGCCGGGCATGAAGTTTACCCAGTAGTCACAGCAAAACAGATTACTAGTGGAAATTTGAATTAGAAAAATGCTGACACTTTAGAAAATATAATTTGTGTGCAATGGCTTGAAAAAAACAAAACAAAACAAAACCATGAAACTAACCAGTAACTCTGCAATGACGAAATGGTGCCTACCTAATGGCAGTTTTGTTTCTCATGTTATCATTTCAACGTTGTTCTAACAAGCTTACCTGGGAGGAAGGGGAAGGGCTTTTAGTAAAATTGGCAAGATGGTGCTTCCTCCAGTGCCTCAGATGAAATGATGCTTTGACATCATTTAGATGCTGCAAGTGGCAGTGTCCTTGTGAGTAGGCAGGTGGCTTGCCAATTCTCATTGTTTTTAAGAATTACCTGTTTGTAAAAGAAATGCAGATTCCTGAGCACTGCCTTTGAAGATTCTGATTTAGTAGGTCTGTGATTTTAATGAAGATCTGATATCGGTGAACTCCCAGGACACTTCATGCAACAGTGAGTCAAGAAGAAGGTTGAGTTTGTCCAAGGTCACACAGAGTAGCCATGAACCAGAATGTGTGTGTTCTGGAAGCAGCACCATTGCTGAGTGCCAAAGATAAACCCGAGAACTGGACCTTTTTAAGAAGGTGGGCCTGTAAGAAAATTTTAAGGTATTAATTGAAGGCTTCGGGGTCAGAACTGGCCCAGGGCAAAATTTTGAGGTGAGTCTTGGTTTGGTCTTGGTTGCCCCCAGTCTTCCTCACCTTGTGGCCCTTCGTCACATTTCCTCTGTCCCCCAGAGCACTAAACCTGCTTTGTCACACCATTCCCCTTCCTTCCCTAGAAACCTGCCTTTCTCCTTCCTCAACCCAATTGTATCTGGTTTTTAGAGCTTCTCTCTGATGGGGACTGATTTTTTACAGTGATTAAGAGACATAAAGTAAAAACAATTCTTCAAAGAATTCCAGAAATTGGCTGCTCTAAAAATATTTGGATGCCATCCAACCCCCCAATTCGTAGTGCATCTTGCTGTCAGGAATAGTGAAAGAAGACAGAGTCTGAAAGAAAAAGTCCCATCTACATCCAGTTCAGGCTTCTCACAGGGACCTGGGACAGCATGGTGATGGGCCAAGATGCCCATGAGCTGCTGTCCTAAACACCCTTCACACAGGCACCTTGTTAGAGGGAGGAGACATTGGCTACAGTGTGAGCCCTGGTTCTAAAACAAATGCTAAGCTACTCTGGAGAAAAGAGATGATGAGAATGATTTTTGCTTCAGAAGCATCTCTTCTAATGATAACTCAATTTTCATGGCAGTGCCTACAAAGTCCCTTATAAAACACTGTTCAAGGTGCCTTATAAAACCTTCAGTTTAAACAGACAATTTAGAACGAGGAGCAGTTTCAAAGCAATGTGCAATGTCAAAATGAAGTCTGGAAAAGAGGTTAGCCTGTATCTTTCTAGGAGTTTTAGCCAAAGGGCCTGTAGGGGAACAAGCCTGTTTCTTTATCCGGGCTGGTGCTGCGGGAGTCAGCCAAGGGTTAAGAAAAAGAGCAAGAGAAGCAGGCAAAGAAGGAATGACCACTAGATGGCAGAGAGGAGTTTAGGCATAAGAGCCCTCCGAAGGAGATGGAGCGAGCCTCTGAGATTGGAGGATTTCAGTCTGTGCCACTGTTCAGATTTCCTTTTCTGCCATAGTTGTTGGAGCCACTCAACACTGTCTAGAAGTAGAAAGATTTAAACTTACTCTGACTCGTGAGGTATGCTTGCCTTCAAAAATTCCCTATCCAAAACATCCTTGAAGAGAGAGAAAAACACTTAGGTTGTTAGTTTAAGACCCCAATTCATGGTTGTTCTAAGTAATGACTTCATCACAAAGATATAAGATGAAAGGATGATTTTCCCCTGCAAGCTCAGTTATAACAAGTGTTTACTTTCCATATTTGAAGGAGATAAGAATCACTTTAAACTCTCAGCTGTGCTGGACACAACACAGGCAAGCAGTTCCTGAGCCAGATGTTTTCATGATGTGACTCTGAGAGCCCTCAGGACCTCCTAGGCTCTGCTCCGCCTGGCAGAATGCCTCACGCAGGACAGCCTGCAGCAGGTGGACCTCCTAGTCATGGGAGCTCCCCTTGAGGATGCTGGATGACTCAGCTTCTTTTTTCCCATTCTCACAGGAGGCCCTGAGGATAAAATTCTGGGAGAAATCTTTAGTCACAAGATCACATTCTTTTGCACATCTTGCTGACCCTCTGTCCTCCTGTCACCTCTGACTTTCCCCATGTTTCCCATCTATCAAGATCAACTGGAAACATTTTTGGACATCTTTTATCACTATTTTTCATTGTCTGAAAATCCTATAGCCTCTGTTGCTGATACCCCACAATGAGCAATTACATTGTCTGTGGTTATGAATGATTCTCTGGTGGCTCCAGATGTGAGATTTTTGTTTTCTCTTTGATACTCTGTCTCCAGAAAGTCAGCATCTGCTTTTGTGGGTTTAGTTGGGGTTAGATACATGGCTCTCAGTGATTTGTTTTTCATCCTTATCACTCATCCCAGATCCAGGGTTTGTCAGTCATAACCATCAGTAGACAGAGAGGCAGTATCATAGTGAAAATACCACTGAATAAATAAATAAATAAAAGGCGTTATTGGGTCTAATGTTTCTACTAGTTAATTGGATGAGGACCTTTGGTTTCCTCTTCTTTCTAATTAGACTATGACTTGTCCCGCTTGTTTTGAGAATTAAGAAATAGAAGCAAAAGGGGATTCCCAGAGAAATAAATCATTAGATAAATGGGATGTGTAGCTACTACCAATTTGGCAACATAGAGAAAGGGAACTTGAGATGAACTGACCACACTCTTACCTGGGGTGGAATTAAGGAAGTAAGATTTCGTGTCTGGAGAGGAGCACGGGTATCTATACACAGTATAATTGTTAACTGTAGGGTGCTGGCTGCAGCATCTGTAGGATTTTCAGACAATGGAAGAGAATGCTAAAAAGATGTCTAAAAATCCTGGCGAGAGGTCTGGGAGGCACCAGGAGGGAACACCTTTATGATGGTGAGCCATGAAGCTTAGTTGGCTGATTGCTCTCCCACTGGCTGATAGATAGCTCCCTCTGGGGAAGATGTACCTTGCTGACAATTTGGAAGGGTCTCTAGCATAAAAAGGTAAAGAATTCCATTTATGTCACCTGCTTTCTTCAGGTCTCTTCTCTTTCAAGCCTCTTCTCAGATGCCGGAGTTAAAAACCATGGAAAAGGAAAGTGAAGTCAGACACTTCCCACAGCCTCCTGCGGCCAAGTAGAAAATGGCACACAAACTACTATGGTGCTGGAGTGCTCATCCAACAGAAAATAACATATTCACTGTGGTTTCCACTTGTCTGGAGAATGGAGGCTTAGACCTAGCCTAAGAGTTGAGTTCTCTGAAAAGGTTCTCTGGCCTGGAAGCGGCCAGCAGTGTTGAGTGGAAACCAGTGGGGATTACCCATCTTTATGCCCCAAGATCTTCCCCGGGGAGATAGCGGGGCCTGGTATGGCATCGGGGAAGGGGGCTTAAGTGACTTATATTTATTAAGCCTCACATGGCACCAAGTACAGCACCAGTTCTTTATCATCCAGAGAACTTAAGAAGAACCATCAGAAAGACTCTGTATTCAAATGTCAACCGTAGGGCCCTAATTTGAGTTTGGATTTAACTACCAATTCCTTGCAAATAAAGTAAAACTCTCCTCATCTGTCACTATGTTGTTCTGCAGGATCTGCCTGTCAATGCAATTAGCAAGCAACACTTCACTTTGTATCCTAAATAGCAAAGCAAAAGGTCTTCAGTGTTAGACATTAGGATGGACCCCAGGAGTCAACAGCACTTTTACCAGCCTAAGACCTCGCCCTTACACCTGTTCTGGCAGGAGGCTTTCGCTTCACACATCCAGCCTCTCCATGTTCCTGAGTGACTACACAGAGGCAAGTACAGTATTAGGAATACTCAGCCTATTTCTCACTTTCTCTTCTTGATTAGGTTTCCACTTGTAGGAAGAGAGGCTGGGAGCTGGGATCAACAGTTACAAAGTATCCTAGGTTTCCTCACGAATAAATATAAATTTAAGTCTTGAGGCGCCTGGGTGTCTCAGTTGTTAAGCATCTGCCTTTGGCTCAGATCATGATCCAAGGGTCCTGGGATTGAACCCTACACTGGGCTCCCTGTTCAGCGGGAAGCCTGCTTCTCCCTTTTCCACTCCCCCTGCTTGTATTCCATCTCTTGACATCTCTTTTTCTGTCAAATAAATAAATAAAATCTTCAAAAAAAATTTAAATCTTTGGAACTCTGATGACAGTGGAATAGCTATAAAGAGCCAGCTGGACCTCTCCCAGGAGATTAGTACAAATTCATGTGGTGGGTGTCATCATTATATTCCTGTTTCAGATGAGGAAACTAAAGCACAGACAACACAGATATTTTGCATAAATGTCCTATGGTGTCAACTCCTCTCAGAATTCTCCCATTTCCACACACCTGCTCTTTATTGAAATAGTCCAGAGCTCTTGAAGTCATCCTATAGAAATCTACCTCTTAGTAATCATATCCCCTAATTTTCAAGTCATACCAATTTATAGCTCAGAAAACTCTTATCAGAAACTGCAATTAAATTACTAGAAATAATAAGAGGGATCAAGAGTGTGACCAACACTATGCAAAGATTTCCTATATTTTTATACCTCCAGCAAATGAAGGTTAAAATGCACAATTTAAAAATACTGCTCCTAATAGCTCACATTAATTGACTGCTTATTATGAAGTACTCTGCATATATTATTTGATTTTACTACTACACCAATAAATTTGTTAGTATGTGACTGGGAAGAAAATATGGTGGGATATTTATCAAACTCTTCCTCCTGGATTCAATTTAATTCTTATTGAATTACCTCCTTTATTGTTTCTTTCAGTAAGGTTCTATAAATTACTAAGATGGTCTAAAAATGTCTCTGTTATTCTCTCCTGAAAGATAATCTAGAAATAAAATTTCTAAATAAATTGTTTTCCTATAGTATTATGTTAACATGAATTTATTTTTTTAATCTCTATTTTTGTTAATGACAGGTGTAATTGTTAATTCTTTGGAAATATTCTGTTTTTCCTTGGGTGCTTTTTAAGATTCTTTGCTTGTCTTTGGGGTTTTGAAATTTAGTGGCAATATGTGTAACTGTGGATTAAAAAAAATTTTTTTTTAAGTATGTTGACTTCGTTAAGGTATAGGGGATTCTTACTTTCTGGAACATCCTAAGATATTATTATTTTTTTCACCAGTTCGGGAATATCCTAAGATACTATTTTTTTTAATGATTTTATTTATTTATTTGAGAGAGAGAGAACACACAAATGAGGTTAAGGGCAGAGTGAGAGTGAGAAGCAGACTCCCTGTGGGGCTCCATCCCAGGACCCTGAGATGATGACCTAAGCCAAAGGCAGACAGACAGATGTTTAACTGGGCCACCCAGGTACCCCAAGATATTAATATTTTAAATACTGACTTTTCAACGTTATCTCGAACCTCCTGGTAAAGCATTCATTAAATGTGGGTTGGATATCTCCTTCTGTCATCCATAGTTCTTAAACTTTATTTCATATTTGCCTTATTTTAATCAGTATGAGGAATTTCCAGTTCCCCAATTCAGTCTTTGGCTCTGTTTATCCACTGAATCTTAAATTTCTCTGAAAATCGTTGTGTTTATGTGTGTATTTATTAGGCATTGCATTCAAATTTACTTTAAAAGGGGTTACTTATTTTCTATAATCTCCTATAAATTATAGCTTTCCCTTATAGTTTTTCTTTTGTCTCTGTATTCACTTTGAATATGCTATTTATGGTGCCTAATTTTTCTACTGTCAGGTTCTTTGGGATTATTCAAGGGATGATTTCCTCTTGTGTTTGTTTAATGATAAGCTTATGTTCATAAGCATTGTTTTTTATTCCCAGGATACTTACACCCGTAAACCTTTATTATGTACCTGTTGCTTGAAAGTGTTTTATGTTTCTTTGGGTTTAAGAACATTTTTTCCCCAGGTAATCTGGGGGCTTTATAGGTCTAGAGCCAATTTTTTGATTCAGTTTTTGCTCTGGAGATATGAATTTCATTTTTGGTAGAAAAAAATAGACTTTACAACTTTACTTGACACAGGTTATGTTAACAAAAAACCTTTTGGTTATAGATCTTATAAAATTACTTTCTGGTTTGTATGGTATCCTTTTTTTCCATACTTTATATTTTTATATACTGCTCCTGAGACATAGTTTCTTTTTCGGTGTCTAGGCTAGTGGGTCTTCTACCACTATCACTGAGGTTTCTCAGTTCTAGCATCCTGCTTCACATACATGAAATATCACATAGCCTGTCCTCAGGCAGGTTCAAAAATCCAGCCCTGTAGGTCCTACATCCAACAGTCCAATATACCATACAGTATTTTTTAGGCTACTGTAATTTTGGCTTCTTCGTTTAGCATGCTTTCATTATAGTTCTTTTTTTATGACACATAGGAATTTCACATTTTTTTCTTTGAGTTCAAATATAAATTATATTACAAATTATATGTAATTGAACCAGTTTTAGTGTGTGTATAAGCAGGACTCTTTGTTGCTTTAGCCCACCATGTTCCTAGATCAACATGTCTTATAAGGTCAGCTGACATTTCTAAAAAATGAAAATGTTACTAAGAAATAATATTTAAAGTAGGAGACTTCTGGTTTCCATCTGAATTAGTACTTAAATAACTCACAACAGGATAAATTAAGACTGACAGTAAATCTATTGCCAAATCTAGGAGGAATTTCTACTATTAGATTGATTGAAGTAGATTGAAAAGTGTAATTGATGGTCCATTTTCCAAGCTCATGAGAAATCTGCTCATTCCAATGGAGTTGGAAAATCCCTCCCTTCTTCATGCATTCTTTGTCCTCCTGGTTAGAAACACAAGCTCCGTAGTAAGCAATAATCTTTCTCCCCACTGCATGACAGCCTTTTTTTTCATGATACCTAAAAAAGTATTTCTCTTTCATTTCCCACTTTCCCTCCCATATCCCAACTCCATCTCCACCTTCTTTTTCACCATCTAGTA